>WBNM01018688.1:74307-108885 GCA_013399055.1 Ramphastos sulfuratus | reverse complement strand
AAAAAAAAAAAAAAAAAAAACCACCAAAAAAAAAACAGACAAAGAAATATTGGGAAAGCCTTGGTTGAGACAGGGAAAACAGCTCCCAGGGGAAGACTGTGTTTATTGCTCTTAGTTTATGAAACACTTCACAGAGGTCAGACTTCTTTTCTGTCTAAAGATCACACATGGTGTGCAGGATGATTTACTGAAAGTCTCATAGGATGTTAGCAGCAGAATATCTGTTATTTATTAGGCATTGTATAATTAGTGCTAATAACAAAGAAGCTTTTGGAGGGGATAAGGTGGTAGGGCTGTGTTCAGACTAAAGCACCTTGCTCTCAGACTGCCTTTCAAACTGCTCTGAGATAGCCTGACCCAACGTCTTGCCTCTGCCTGTACAGTTTGGCTGTGCTAGCTGAGCTGTGTCCCGACCCTCCCTATCTCAGCTCGCAAAGGAGGGTAAGCCTTTGCCCACAGGAAAGGGAAAATTAAAAGTAAAAAAAAAAACCAGCTGCCAACCCTCAGGAAAGGGCATTGTGCTATAAAGGGAGCCAGCCTGCTCACTCGTTCCGCGGTGACTCACATCCTTGGTGTCTGTGCACAGAGCCTCGGCACGAACCTGAGTCAGGATGCTAATGGATGCCACGGGCATGTTCAGGCGAGTCAAGAGGCTCTGCTCTCAGGAGCAAGGCTGGCACACATCGCCCTTCCTGCCACAAAACAGGCACCTACCAGACTTGACGAGGGCACTTAGGGGCAGTGCGTTTGCTCTGCGGCACTTTCTGAGAGTTCTTGGCTGTTCGCAGCAGTGCCCTGTGCGCCTCCCGTGCGAGAGCCATGGCCTGAACTGCCCAGCGGCTCGCTAACTCCAGAGGTTGTGCAGCAGGAGGTGTGCGGAGGGAAGAGCCGGTGGCACCGGGGTGCTGTGCGGTGACTCGGCGGAGCGTGCTGCCGGCCCCGCGGCGGGCGTGGGCACAGGGCGTCCGCCACGCTCCTTCCTGGAAGGAGCTTCTGCCGCCGTTCCTCTTGAGAATGATGAAATGAGCTCGTTTGGAGGAGTGTCATTCACAGTCTTGTTTCACTCCCTAAACTTCCAAGCTGGGCCGATGCCAGGAAAGGTGCGAGCTGTTCGCAGGTCAGGGAATCCAGAGCCACTCTTCCTACTTGACGTAAACAGGTATGAATTTCACTCTCACACCGCGACACGGGGGTGTACCTGCAGCTGGCCCTCAGCCTTTTGCTGGCACCACTTGCTTAAGGTTCTTTGCAGTTTCACACTTCTTGAGTCACCGGCTTGGAGAGATGAAATCTTTGCTGTGTTGCTACCAACCCTGTGTGTGCAAACAGGAGGAAGTGTGGAAGCGCTCGTCAGGACAACAGTAATTAGTTGCGACTTCCTAATCACAACGCCCAATTAGTGCTGTGTCACATAGCAAATACCAGGCGTGCAATGAGAGGGTTGTGATGGCAATTAGGAATTCCAGAGTTTAGGGTGATTACTGTGCCACATCCCCTTCAGCTTGGACAAGCAGCATCAGGCAAAGGGACTGTTTGCAGCTTACAGGAGCTCTCTCGCAACCTGATCGCCAGAGAGATGGCAGCTCCTCTGTCCTGGAGCATTTCTCTGGGTGACAAAGTAACCCTGAGCCCAGCTCTCTCGCTGCAAAAATCAGTCAGTGGGTATTGAAGGACCTTCTGCTCGTCTTTCTTTTCTATGCAAACTCCAAGAGCCCACTCCCCTCACGTGCTTCTGCCTTCCATGGAGAGTAGATGTGCAACAGGTGGCCCAGGGCTCCAACCCAGCAACCCACTGAGGAGCAGGAGCACAGTGACAGCAGTGCCTGAGCATCACTTCCCTCCACCACAGGCATCACCACCAGGTGACAGGAGTGTTGCACACATAAGACTGACAGTGAGTATCTCTTCCTTCTGGCACCTGAAAAAAGACCTCCTCATCTGTCCTGCAAATATGAAGCATGGACAGCCCCACAGGTCCTATGCCCTGTTGTGCTAGTGGGGGTTGAATCATAGAATCAGTCAGGATTGGAAGGGACCACAAGGATCATCCAGTTCCAACCCCCCTGCCATGGGCAGGAACACCCTACCCTAGATCAGGCTGCCCAGAGCCTCATCCAGCCTGGCCTTAAACACCTCCAGGGATGAGGCCTCAACCACCTCCCTGGGCAACCCCTTCCAGGCTCTCACCACTCTCATGCTGAAGAACTTCCTTCTCACATCCGGTCTGAATCTCCCCACCTGCAGCTTTGCTCCATTCCCCCCAGTCCTGTCACTCCCTGATAGCCTAAAAAGTCCCTCCCCAGCTTTTTTTGTAGGCTACCTTCAGATACTGGAAAGCCACAAGAAGGTCACCTGGGAGCCTCCTCTTCTCCAGACTGAACAGCCCCAAGAGCCTAAGAGCTTTACAAAATCATGTGGTTTCAGGCACTGGAATGCTGCTCTAAGGTCTCCCCAGAGTCTTCTTGAGAGCCAGTTGTTCCTCCAGCTCTTCTAGCTCTCCAGCAGGTTTCCAGGAAATCATGCAAACAGAGGAGAAGAGAGTCATGGAGACAAGCTGGAAAGGATGGTAAGTCCTCCCTCAGAGAGCAGCTGTGCCCCCATTGTGCTGGGTGAATGACAAAGCTCTGCCTGGGTGTCAGTCTGACCCAAAACATTGCAGCTGTGTCCAATTGACCAATAAATCACGTCCTGTCTGGGGATGCTCTCCTGAATAGCTGGGTAATCGCTGCTTGTTGGCTAAAGGCTCCCTGATGCGTGAGGTGCTGTTTGGAGGAGATGTGAGCCTCGATGCCTAGGGCTGAGAGTTTTTCAGTGGCATGAATGGGAAGAGCATCCAAGCGAGCACAAGCAGGGGTCAAGAGCATCCTGCAGTATTCTCCCTCTGTAGTGGAAAGAATTGTCACCACCAATTAATGAAGATTTTGTTTGGTTGGTTTGTTTTCTTCCCCAGTAATATCTATTTGGGTCAAATTTATGAACAGTTTTGGGATGACTGAATTACTTCTGAGGGAGAATTTGCAATTTCCATCTAAGAAACTGCTGAGATCCACCTATAAATTACCTGTAAATTACTATGATCCTGTGTAGAAGAGACAGAAGTGAGACAAAACATTTTCCAAGCGAAGGCATAATTAGGGATTAGAGACTGATCCTAGTGCATAGTGTAATTAGGAGATTATAGCATGGCANGTAGGCTACCTTCAGATACTGGAAAGCCACAAGAAGGTCACCTGGGAGCCTCCTCTTCTCCAGACTGAACAGCCCCAAGAGCCTAAGAGCTTTACAAAATCATGTGGTTTCAGGCACTGGAATGCTGCTCTAAGGTCTCCCCAGAGTCTTCTTGAGAGCCAGTTGTTCCTCCAGCTCTTCTAGCTCTCCAGCAGGTTTCCAGGAAATCATGCAAACAGAGGAGAAGAGAGTCATGGAGACAAGCTGGAAAGGATGGTAAGTCCTCCCTCAGAGAGCAGCTGTGCCCCCATTGTGCTGGGTGAATGACAAAGCTCTGCCTGGGTGTCAGTCTGACCCAAAACATTGCAGCTGTGTCCAATTGACCAATAAATCGCGTCCTGTCTGGGGATGCTCTCCTGAATAGCTGGGTAATCGCTGCTTGTTGGCTAAAGGCTCCCTGATGCGTGAGGTGCTGTTTGGAGGAGATGTGAGCCTCGATGCCTAGGGCTGAGAGTTTTTCAGTGGCATGAATGGGAAGAGCATCCAAGCGAGCACAAGCAGGGGTCAAGAGCATCCTGCAGTATTCTCCCTCTGTAGTGGAAAGAATTGTCACCACCAATTAATGAAGATTTTGTTTGGTTGGTTTGTTTTCTTCCCCAGTAATATCTATTTGGGTCAAATTTATGAACAGTTTTGGGATGACTGAATTACTTCTGAGGGAGAATTTGCAATTTCCATCTAAGAAACTGCTGAGATCCACCTATAAATTACCTGTAAATTACTATGATCCTGTGTAGAAGAGACAGAAGTGAGACAAAACATTTTCCAAGCGAAGGCATAATTAGGGATTAGAGACTGATCCTAGTGCATAGTGTAATTAGGAGATTATAGCATGGCATTGCCCTGGATTAGACTTGACAGAAAGGTCTCTACCCTGCTATATAAACACTTCCTTTTGAAATAGAAACCTGTAAACAAAAGGTCTTCACTGTCTTAAAACAGTGTCCTGTGGCAGCCATGTGTGTGCTAAGGCTTGCATATTGGCAGTGAATGGAAACTGGTGTGGTCTCTTGGGTTAGAGGTGGAGAAACCACTGATGGGAGGTGGCCACCAGCTCCATCTGCTGTTTCCCCTTCCCTGCAGGGAAACAGGTCCCAGATGAGCCTCCTCTGTTGTTCCCAGCCCCTCCCAGACAAACCTTTCTCTAAGTCATCAGCAACACAGGGCAGTGGTTTTGAGGACCCTCTGCTCTGGCTTCTGGGCAGGTTCCTGCTGGGATCTCCCCTAGGGCTTGGGAAAAGGCTTGCAGGGCACCTACCATCCCTTCAGCTTTGGGCATTGCACAGGAGGACAGAACCACTGCCTTATGTTGTAATTTGGGCCAAGGAAGGCACCCTGTGTGCTGGTGGGCAGGGAGAGTGGGAGAAACCCGCATGTGCACAACCCTAGTACCGCTGACTTCTGCATCAGCTAAGCCAGCTCCTAAATCAGATGAACACAGAACTGTGACAACCAGCTGCACAGCTCATGTTCCCTCATCTCCTTACCCTACACAATTTCTAAATTAATAACTCCTTCCACCCCCCAAATATTAAATCATCCCTCTAAATGAACCACCAGCAGGATGGGCTTGGTATGCTCTTGGTGCCATGAGCTGGTTCATTGACAGTAGCCCAGTGAAAAGAGGCCATCCCCCAAATGAAGCAGCAGCAGTGCCCTGAGCTGTAGATTCCCGAGGGGAAGAGGGCAGTAGGGAAATGTAGTGCCCACCCACAGCTCCCAGTGCTTTGCCACGGGTTCCTTTGTCGCACACTGTATTTGTAGCAGCAAGGCTGTCCAGTTCCCATGGCATCTTCTTCTCTCCCCACACCCCTTTTTTTATTTCTTTGATGTAGTGTTAATTCTTCAGCACAGCAGCCAGCTTTTTACTGTGCTGTATCTATGGCTTGTTCACAGCAGTACAGACTGCAAATACAAGCAACTCAGAGTTGTTCTCTCATTATATACTCTGGAGCACGCAGGTGAATAATAAAATAACCATCTGCATCTTATGGTCAGTTAACAAGAATAGATTTGTGGATGAATCACAAGTGACAAAAGCCCTGTGGCCTCTGCAGAGTCATTTCCTGGCTTGCTTTCTGATGCTCAAAAATCAATGTATAATAAATTTTCAACAGCCTTCACATGTAAATGCCAGATAATAAGAGAAGATATTGACCAAATCAAAGGCTTCTTTTACTTTGGGGAGCACTGATTTTAATAAGGTCGTTTGTCTTCCTCTTGCTGTGCAGTCACAGAATGAAAAACTGCAGAATTTACAGAATAGAGAGAGTCATCAGCACATCATCTTGTCAGACTATGGTTTATCTGGAGAGGAATGACTGTCAGATTTCCTCAGCCTAGGAAGATAATCTGAACCCTGCGACTTAGTCATTTTGCTAAACCTCCCAGCATTCAGACCAAGCCAAATATTCCAGAACTAAAATGTCTGAACATGTGAATTTAACTAAAAATTACTCCAGAGCAAGTTCCTGGATTCTCAGATCCATCTTCTTTTAAGGTGTTATTTGAAATAGTTTTGCAGCTTTATCTATAATATGAACTCTTTGTGCTACGACATAGGTTTGTGTAGTAAATGTAATTGTAATGTAAATGTAATTGTTTTCTCTCTACTTCCCCTTGTCTCCCCTGAGTACCTTACTTGCCTTTTGGGTTTTGTTGTGGGTTTTTTTTTTTTGTTTGTTTGTTTGTTTGTTTTTTTTGTTTGGTTTTTTTCTCTCTGACCAGCCAGGTAAAAAGTTATTTGAAGTCATGAATAAAGAAGTAAGAGAAGATTTAGAACTATAAAAAGCAACCTGTATACTTCTATAAAAGCACCTCTCTGGGGGATATTAAATGACTGTGATGTACAGCCAGGAATAAAAGGTAACACAGCAAACTGGAGCTGTCATTTCGACTCACATTAACAGATTAATTAATTTTCTTTTGACAGTGAGCTTCAATATAGCGACATAGGATATGAAACCATAAAATGCATACTGATAGTCACCTGCCTGGGATCCTACAATGTACAGGAGATTTAGCACACACACATTTGGCCCAGCAGGACCATGGTGTGATTGGTACATCAGAGGCCACAGGAAGGCTCAGGAGCTCTTGAAATGTGGGATGAAAAGCTCTTAAAAAGTGAGGGTGGTAAGGCCCTGGCACAGGTTGCCCAGGGAGGTTGTGGCTGCTACCTCCCTGGAGGTGTTCAAGGCCAGGTTGGATGAGGCCTTGAGTGACCTGTACTAGTGGGAGGTGTCCCTGCCTATGGCAGGGGATTGGAACTAGATGATCCTTGAAGTCCCTTCCAACCTTACCATTCTGTGATTCTATGAAATCAGAGTGCATCCCTCCTCCCAGAAGAGTTTTTTTGTGTTATAAAGTGTTGCTCTTACTGTTTGTAAAATACCTGTGTGCTTGGGGGGATTTAAAATGGGACCCTTCTCACTTGTGTTTAGAATTAATTAACTCTTGGGAGAAAAAGTCTTGTTGTGTGTCTCCTTGTCTATCACAAGGAAACGACCTGATCTGTGTGCAGAAGAAAGCCTGCCGACGATGTGGCAGCCTCATCTGCTGTAACAATCCTGTCGCCCGGGGTCACTTTGGGCTTCACCCAGAGCCCCGGGGGCAACTCATTCCCCCAACAGCCCCAAAGATTCCACTGGCACTGTGCTGAGCCCCAGCTCACAGCTCAGCCACCTGATTTAAGGGGCCTGATTTGACTCCCAGGGCTTGGGATGGGTTTCTCTGAAGTCCACTTCCAGCAGATGGCAACAACCCATACTGGGTGAGCGGGAGGAGAGGGGCTCCGTGCACTGGTGGGGTAGGAGCCTGCCCAGCTGCCCTGCTAAACCCCGGAGGTGGGGCTAGAGGGGAAAAGCAGGGAAGAGAGAGCAAGGCAATGAATAATAGATTACTGAAATCTGGCCAGCCAGAAAGTGCATCCACAGGAGAGGGAAGAGTGCATAATTCATCTGCAGCTGCTCAGAGCTGGGTTTTAAATACAGAAAAGACAGGTTGCACATCCACTTTGTTTCTTTTCAGGCTGCCCAGTTGTGGAAATGTGGGTTTGTTCCTCCAGCTGGGCCTGAGGGCTCAAAGGTGACCCAGCTACCTTCATGCCATCTGCCAAGGCATGGCCGAAGCATGACCTGAAAATGAGTGTTACCTGTGCTACTGCAGGCACGAAGGGTGAGTGAAGAGGATGCACCTTTAAAAAGATAAGGACCAAGTCGTGGTACTACCTCCTTGATGGCTATTACACAGCTCCTGAGGGCTTTCTGTCTTGTGAGTCACCACTAATCACCCTGCTTACTTGCAAACCCTCGCATTTATGTAAGATTGGCTTTTGTCACAGCAAGTGGAAACCTGCCTAACTTTCTCCTGTTTCTCCAGAATAAACAAGGGAACAGGAGAGAACACAGGTTGGCTAATCCAGAGTGTGTGAAGGATGTTACCTTGGGAACAGAGCATGGCTGTATCTAGGAACTGAACATGTTTGTATCCAGAGGTGATAATTTTTACCTGACAAACTTATACCCTGCACTCGTCAGGATTAAATGCCTCAAAACTCTCACTGGTGGTACAGAAAGCAACATAAATAAAAAGCTGTAGCTGGGTCGAGGCAATCCCAAGCACCAATACAGGCTGGGCAGTGACTGGCAGGAGAGCAGCCCTGAGGAGAGGGACTTGGGGGTGCTGGTGGATGAGAAGCTCAACAGGAGCCAGCAGTGTGCACTTGCAGCCCAGAGAGCAACCAGAGCCTGGGCTGCATCAGGAGAAGTGTGGGCAGCAGGGCAAGGGAGGTGATTCTACCCCTTTGCTCCGCTCTGGTGAGACCCCACCTGGAGTACTGCATCCAGTTCTGGAGCCCCTGGGACAAGAGGGATGTGGAGATGCTGGAGTGTGTCCAGAGCAGGGCCACGAGGATGCTCAGAGGGCTGGAGCTGCTCTGCTGTGAGGACAGACTGAAAGAGTTGGGGCTGTTCAGTCTGGAGAAGAGGAGGCTCCCAGGTGACTTTCTTGTGGTCTTCCAGTATCTGAAGTGGGCTACAAGAAAGCTGGGGAGGGACTTTTTAGGCTGTCAGAGAGTGACAGGACTAAGGGGAATGGAGCAAAGCTGCAGGTGAGGAGATTCAGACTGGATGTGAGGAGGAAGTTCTTCAGCATGAGAATGGTGAGAGCCTGGAAACGGTTGCCCAGGGAGGTGGTTGAGGCTGCATCCTTGGAGGTGTTTAAGGCCAGGCTGGATGAGGCTCTGGGCAGCCTGATCTAGGGTAGGGTGTCCCTGCCCATGGCAGGGGGGTTGGAAATGGATGATCCTTGTGGTCCCTTCCAACCCTGACTGATTCTATGATAAATCTAGACACATGCTGCCAGCTCAGAGATCTGCCAACATCCTATTGATGAAAGTCACAAAACCCCAAGCTCCTCTGGAGGAATAGCAAAGGACACAACGTGCCCTGGTTTCTTGTTCCCTGAGGGGAGGTACAAAGGGCTGGCCTATGCCCTAAAACCTGCACCTTTGTAACCACCACTGTTCCACAGCCACCTGTGTGAAGCACCTTCTGTTATCTCAACTTGCTGTGCTCTTGGCCACAGTGAAAGACTTTGGCAACAAGCTCCCTGTTCTAGTTTGTGTGAAAACCTTTCTCAGGTCTTACTTTGTAACATTGCAGTATCACTGAATGTTCCCTTCTCTATTCTTTCCTTTTTGTTTTGTGAAAGAGCACACTTGGGAACTTTTGATCTGCTTTCTCCTTCTCATGATGGTTTTGGTTGGTTTTTTTTTTCCTCATAGTGTTTCTTTGTACTGGTCTCTTCCAAAGATGATTTCCCCCCCCCAGTCTCTTTAAAAGAAAAAAAGAAAAAAAACCCCATAAATAAAAAAGGCATAATAAAGTGGGAAGAACAATCATAAAACATACACACAAATACTGAGCTACTCTTTTAAGAAAAGAATTTTTACGTCTCCCTTGCCCTCTTCCAAGAAGCAAATTAAAAGGGCTGAGAAAGATAATTGGTTTGAGTTGGTATGTAATTGAGGTCCTAATAACATAATTGCAAGACCAATAGCTGAAGACCTGTATCTTAAAAGTCAGTGACTGTTTATTCTTTACCCACCGCTGCATCAGTGGACCTGTATTAACTTCTGCTGGCACAACAGCTTCTCAGTCTCCACAGCAGCAACCTGTTTGATGCTTATTTTGGAACTGTTGTGTATCCAGCACCTAGTGAGACACTCGGTTTGTGGTGTGCGTGGATTCTGTGGTCCAGACTACCAGCTCTGTGCCTATTTTACTGTTCTCTCGTGACAAAGCTGATGCAGGTAGGTGAGCACTGGCACATCATTCAGTGCCAGATGCCCTGGCACAGAAGGCTGCAGTCTGAGATCTGTCTGCTGCTTTCTTTTCTGACCAAGAGATAAGATGCCTACAGTTACTGTGCCTGTTTTAATGGTGACTTCTAGCTATTAATGCATTTTGGGCATTAATTGGCATACTAATGCCCATTACATTGAAGGAGCATTAATGGGCATTGGGCATACTAATGCCCATTATATTGAGGGAGCATTAATGGGCATTGGGCGTTAATGGGCATACTAATGCCCATTACATTGAAGGAGCATTAATGGGGATTGGGCGTTAATGGGCATACTAATGCCCATTACATTGAAGGAGCATTAATGGGGATTGGGCGTTAATGGGCATACTAATGCCCGTTACACTGGAGGAGCAGGGAAGGATGATGTATTTGCAGTGAATAGCAAAATCACAACACAAAGAGTCCCCTTCGTTCAAAAACTTCTTAGATTTGCTCTGAATTCATTTCAGCGATGCTGCCTGGGGAGAGCAAAGCAACAGCAACGCCGCCGTATTCCCATCACGGAGCTGGGGGAGGGGGCTGCCTGTCTTTAAACATTCACTGTCGGTGTGAAAGACGCAGGTTCAGTCTCTGCTGGAGGGTATTTCAGCCCTCTCCACCACCTCTTTCTCGGCCCTTCACCGCTAACTGCCACACCATTAAATATTCTGGGGTGCTCGCAATCCTGTTGCTGCTGTTCCACTTAGCATTAATAATTAAACCTTCGCTGGCAGAGGGACTGAGCTTCACATATCTTCCATCCTCCAGGAGAGCTCCAGGCTGGGAAGCATTCATGTCCTTTGTTGGAATGACTGCTCATATATTTTCCACACACCAGAACTGTGCCAGCCAGAGGGACTGAAGGTAGCTGGCTTTAGCTTGACTGTCTCATGGTGAAGATGCTAATCTGGAAGAGATGGTAAACAGTATTTTAAACCCAGTTTCTGCTTTGTCTGAACTAAACTACAATGTCTCTGTTGTGCTATAAAAGCTCTCACATTTAAATTTGTTTTGACCTAAGTCGGGGCCTGGTTTTAGTTTTGTTCCTCCCTATTTTTTTTGTCTCGGCAGGATGCCTGGGAACTCTCTCTCCCCTTTCATTAATTGCAAACGTAATGATAACAAAACTCTGAGGCAGTGAACACCTCTCACTTGGCTTTGGAGTTTATTCATCCCTAAGGTACAGCTATTATTTCATAATTTGGAGGACCTTCTAGGTATTCTTTTATCAGTAGTGTAATAGATACTTAGAGCTCTGTGATTACTTCCTTGTGAACCTGCTTTGGTGCTAACAGCTTTTATCTTGGCTCAGCTGTTTGCAGCAGCTCTGGGGCTCCTCCCTTCCAGGACATAGTTTCATCCTGACCGAAACCAGCATCCATCCTACACAGCATCACCCTGTTGTTAGGGCAGACAGGTGCTGCATCATATTTCTTCCCACTCTGCAGGAAGAGATCATGGTCTGGGTTATGTAAAGCAGTGGACGGAGCATACACTTTATGTACTGCTGAAGTCATGACCTAGTATGCACAAGGCTTCCAGACTTCCTAATTAGGGACAGAGCTAATTAGAACTGGCTAAAATGTCCACCTATTGGAGACATTGTTATTTCACAACCTTCAAAAGAGAAATAAGCCTCTTCTCCTTCCAAAAATATTTGTATTTGGCACCAATATTTTCGCCAGGAGATTTAGCATTTATTACTTGGGAACTGAAGTTTTCAAATGAAGTCTGTGATTGCAGGAATCTCTGGTTTTGGTGAAAAGAAGAGAGTTTGAAGATTGGCTTAATGACAGTTTTTATGATGCTTTAGGGAGAGGCAACACAGAAAGGGCTTGAGCTGGGGGGAAATGGTGTTGGGCAACAGGTAGAGTGAAGAGCTGTGTCACAGCTAACACAGTCTTTATTTTCTCCCTTTCTTCATCATGGAGCACTTGTAAAGTCAAGCTCTGATCCTTCACATCAGCCTGGGCTTTAAACCAAGGCTGTCCCAGCCAAAGTGACACAAGTTTCCATTCTTTCTGATGACAATCAATTGCACTGTTTTTAAAACCCCACATACACATAAAGAAGACTAAGCTGATCCCTTGTGAGTTTCTTCCATAGTTTTCTTTCTACTGAGAACCTTGAATGAGTCATGTCAGTGAACACAGAACCAGTGGCAGCATTGACTCTCTCACCTATAGCCTTACTGCTACATCAGTCTGAGAGCAATGAAGTACTTTGTAAAGATTTCTTTTCCTTTTTCAATGGAAAGCAATTGGGCAAACCGAAAGAGGAAGGAAAACCAGCAGAGAGAGCTGGAAGAAAGCAAATATAAGACAAAATGTGGCTTTGGATTCCTGAAGATAGCTCTGTTTGAAGAAGAAGCGGGAGGATTGGAAAGGGTTTGGCTCCTGAACTGCAGTGACTCCTTGGGAATGGCTGTGATATGCTGAAATGACTAAGAACTCTGAGCCAGCACATAGTTTCCTTCATACCAGCCCACTCAGGAATTTGAAATAACTTTTTTGTCAGAAGCAAAACACAGAACTGAAAGAATGATACGCAGCATGTCATGAAAATGTCATAACCTTCCACCTGACTCTTTCTGCAGTAGCTATTGGCACAGAGGTTTTGTTTTCTCCTCTATGAAGCAGAATTAAATAGAGAAGAGTGGGTGCATGGGCTACAATGGAACAGAGGAACTAAAGAAGGGGTAATAAAAGATGGCATCTTTACTAGTAAATTAATAATGGTCACAGACACTGGAATTTGATCATCTGTACTGTGAAATTGTTAGAACAGTCCTCCTCATTGTTTTGATCAGGGGCTAGCTTGCTGTCTCCCACACATGTCCTGCCATGAGACATTTCCCAATAGGTAGTTTAGATGTGAACAATGGCTTCTGAAGAACAAGAGCTCTACTGCTGCAGGCCCTGTTGGCCTCACTATCTGAGAGATGCTCAGCTACGTGCATGCCTGTTTTTCTGAGGGCAGGCAGGATTAAATTCACTTCAGGCTGATGAAAAAGAAAATTCTAAGTCACTTCATTTTTTTCCCATGAATTTGTCTGACTCCTTTTGCACACGAAAGCTTCTGGCATTCCGCAGCTCCAGTAGTGATGATTGCCAGCCTTTAACTACATGAAGAGACTCTAGAGGGCAATTGTCCTGATCACATAGGGATGCCTGCTTTAAGAGGAAACGAATTATTCTCCAGACAACTGTAACAAATAAAACTCGGTGGATTCTCCAGGGAGCTTAGACATTGACCTTTGATGTAGATGTAGACTAACAGACACTCAAAACACTTGGGCAGTATGAACCTCTCCCCTGAAGTTCAGCTATGCCTGTTAAGCTGAGGTGGATCACATCCTGCCTATCAATTCCTGCACTTCCTTCAGTACAAACCGGACAACCTCATGTAACTTCACTTTAACTCTCCACTGTGAACTTTGCTGGACGTTGAGAAGCCTTTGTGGTTGCATGGGATTAGCAAAACTTAGTAGGAATCTGAACTTCCAGCTTCAGAGTGCCTGGAAGCCAGAGCGTTGCTCGCTTGAGCTGTTGCTCGCTGAGCCATGCAACTGGAGCAATTCTGAACATGTGTGATTTGGGGAACCAGAAACTCCTTCACCCAGCTTCTCTAAGCCTGAATTTCGTCCAGTATAATAATATGAACTTCAACATGAACAAAACTTTGAACACACAAAAAGGTAGGATTTCATTCTTTTGGGGCAGCTAAGTAATATGTTGGTATTTATTTAGTTCTTATTAGTAGTTGATGAATGCAATGATTTCCACATTAGACAAAAAAATAGGCTACTTATTAAAGACACCAGTGCAGGACTCTCCTCATCTCCAGTGTATAAATGGACATTTACTTTCTGCTGTTTGAATACCAATACCTTTCATTGTAAGTTTATCCTAGGCAAAAGTATTATTATTGAAAGGATTAATTGTGCCTTGTGTATGTTTTTCCTGTTAGCTCAAAGCATAGCTAGATCAAGACACATCTAGCTGTGCATAGCTGACTAATATTAGGCAAAGGTCTTAAGTCAAGGTAGCACAAAGAAATGTCCATCTGTCCTAAAATTATTCCATACCTTTCTCCACTTCTAATTCTGTGCTGTAACTCAGGTTGTTTTGATTTGGGTTTTTTGTTGTTTTTTGTTTGTTTGTTTGTTTGTCTGTTTTTTGCTCCACACAGAAGTAATACAGAGTTTGGAATACTATGATTAAGAAGAGAAAAAGCAATAAACAGTTTAATTCACAGGTAAGTGGTGAGCCTGGTCTTGGCAAGGGCAGAATTAAAGGATCGGTTTGACCAAAATAGATCTCACTTTGTGCTTTGGTAAGGCTGACGATCAGATAGTTGTAAGAAAATGTTCTCTACTTGCAAACTGAGACTGCTACAAACAATAGGCACGATTGAATTTTTGTCACAGCTTCCCCGGGACGATCTCAGAGAGAGATTCAAACACTGAACACAATGACCATGTAGTAAATGAGCAGAGCAGAGTGAAAAAAGCATCTGTTGACCACAGCCCGTTCTGGCTAATAGGGTTTGCAAAAATAATCTGCTGGTGAGATGGAAAAATCTTACAAATTCCTCCTGGATTTTTCACAGTAAAGCGAATTACCTTCGCTGAGCTGTGGATAAAAGTTTTTTCCTTAAGGCAGGGAACATTCCTTTGTGGAGTCGCGGTGAAAGAAGTTCTTCACCCAACTTCTGAGAAATCTGGGCTCCTTCTTCTCTGTTCTTTACTTTCTTTGTTCCCTTTTCAGTCGATTTTCCATACAATGTGCAGTTACATAAATAAAAATGGCTCATCTGCTAGGATGAGTCAGGAGATGGGGAGTAAATTGGCAAGTTCATGCAGAAAGCCCACAGTATTTGCACTTTGTTAAGAGAAGTGCCTTTGTAGTAGTCGGGAAGAACAGAAAGGAGAAATTGATTGTCTGTGTAGGTGGTAGAGGTATTTTTAGATAGAGGTGAGAGGCTAGGAGCTGTCAAAAAACTGCAAGTAGGAGCAGAGTAGACAGGCGCTGCCCCAGGTAATGTGCTTTATACCAGGCAAGTTGAACCACTTCAGAACTACACTTCTAAGTAGTTGTTGAAGTAAAATGAAAATATTTTCTATTTGTGTCAGAACTGTTTGCTCACTTGTGTGCATTTCTTTGTCCAATTTCAGAATGGTTTCCTTACTGCATATCAACACTGAGGTTGTGAGACCAAACACAGGGGAAAAGTCTCTGAAAAAGAGCAGTGAAAACCCAAGAAAACAGCAAAAATGTGTCAGGTGGATATTTGCACTATCTGCTTGTTAAATGTGAGAGCTTTTTGTATTTGCCTTCTTAGTCACTTCCGAAAGAAAGAATCAACAGGGTTCATAATCAGATTAGTCTGTTTGGCAAGAGGGGGTGGCAAACAATGAATAAACAACTTGGATTTAATAGCAATCATGTTTTAAGCAGCACATTTTTTTTCTGTTACCTAACATCAGTCCTGGCAAGGACAGCAAGGTCCAATCTCAGACATGCATCTCAAATTAATTAAAACATGACATGCATCTAGAATGACTGCAGCTGAGGCATAAAATGATGGACAGCTGAGCTGGTAGAGGGCTCAGAAGAGAAGGAAAAAAAAGCAAAAATAATTTAAAAAAAAAAAAAAAGAAAGGGGAATTTGCCTTTTCAAGTCTAACAGGCTGGGATTTTTAAACACAGAACTTGGAAGCTAAGGAGAGAAAGCATCCTGTCTGTGTCCAATATAAAGCAACAAAATGCATTTTTCCAGGCCTGGATTTTCAGCACTAGGAAACTTGTTTTCTGTGGATTTGTGTTTTATGATAGATTGCAAGTCTTAGGCCAACTTTTTCTCCACAAAATTGCAGCATAAGAATTATGTGTCACTTCCTTGTGTGGCTCCTTCTGCACCTCTATACAGTTGCCTGTTTTCACAAAACTCGTGGGAGCTTACTTACCTTGAGACAACTCCCTTTTGGCAAACACAGTGAAATTTGGACAAAGGTTTTGAAAATTTGGTTTAGCAGGACAGACAGAGTTCAAACATCGACTTTTCAAAAGGAATCAGTTTACAAAGACAGAGGTTGATGCCTTTGTGTGTGTTACAATATAGAACACTCAGAAGGCAATAGATGAGTTAAGAGTCCTGTGGTTTCTACCACAGCTCCTATTATACTAAATGAAGCAATTGTAGTTGGCAGTTCTGTCAGAGGTTTGTGAGGTCACTATGTGCACTGGATTTTTCCACATAACCTACCCACAGAATCCCATCTGAGGTGTCAGTATGACAGCCATCCTACATGTCCAGGAAAAGCAAGTCACGGTGAGTAAAGGCTACAAACTCCATCTTGCTCTGCTTCAGCACAGTGGTAGTGAAATCCTCATAGGCAGAATATGTAACAGATGCTAAAATTGGAGCTTGGGCTGGACACTTTATTTGTAATGTGGAATCTTTCATGACTGCACTTGGGCAGGGACTCAAAATTACATATCTTCTGGCACCTTTGGCTCTATTATGCACGTTGATATTATGTGGGACCATTGGTTCAACACTGACTCAGAGGGAAGAGTGCCTCAGACTGAATCACTAATGCCATATCCTGCAGCACTCTAGTGAAGCCTTGGCAGTAAGGAAGGGTAATTACAGCGTGGTTACTATGACTGACTTTTGAGATGCTTTTATGTATACCTCAGGCATGTTAGCAGGTAAAATGCAGTCAATTTGCTCAGAAATACCCTAGTGTTCTAAGTATATCATTTTCTACCACAAAACTGAGCATACAGATAGGATCCTGTTAGACATAAACATCCAGCTGAACACTATACTTTGAATTACTCTGCATCTTTTTCACATACATATAATTTACAAAGGCATAAATATGAATACAAAGCTGCTGTCCTTCACATTTATTTTGTCTTTTAATGACAAATAATAGACAACTATATAGAGGATGTTGTTTCCCTGGCAATAGAAATACTAGTCTGTTTTTCCAGCCTCTGCATAGCTGCTGAATGGGTAGGTGTGACAGTGGTGTCAGCCTTACGACGTCAACAGAATTTCAATAATGATGGGCTGAAGTTGAGGTTTAGATTGGATATTAGGAAAAAAAAATCTTTACTGAAAGAGTGGGGAGGTGTCGGAACAGGCTGCCCAGGAAGGTAGTGAAGTTGCCATCCGTAGACGTGTTCAAGAAGCGTGTAGATGCTTCAGGATGTAGGTCAGTGGTGGTTGGATTTGACGATTTGAAAGGTCTTTTCCAACCTCAATGACTCTTGTGATTCTATGTTTTGTGGACAGACAGCCCAAAGCCAAATGGTCCTTGGTGTCAAGGAGACATTTTCACAAGTATTCAGGCTAAGATACACAGAAGCAAAAGCTTTAATATATTTGCAGTGTTTACTTCTTGTCTTGCATGTTGTCAGATACCACCTGACAGGAAGTTGCAGGGAAATAGTGATACTGGAGATACTATTCGATATGAAAATGTGTCCACATGTTCAGTTATACCTATTGATGCTATTTTTATTTTTCCTCTCTCTTTCACCTCCTTACACTCTTCAGGTCTCTTCCTTCAAGCAAACCTATTCTTCTCACCTTCTGGGGATCTCACTGTCTCCTTCCTTCTTCCCTGTGTTAAAATAATCAAAGAAAAAGCTAAGGGCTGGCATCTGTCTTGATTAGATTAATAAAGGGCAGACGATTTACACATCCCGGTGCCATTGTTTCAAGCTGATTGCAGATTCATTCAGCTATCACTGTATCAGTTACAGTCAGATCATGCTTTCAAGGTTATCTTTGCAACCATGAGGAGTAGATACTATTATTTTAAAGAGAAAGATAAGATTACTTACAATCTGAAAATGCTGTGAAGGCCATGCAAATGCTCCCAAACTGGGATGTTTGACAACTTTTACTAACAGAGTAAGATACCAAGCAAGTTTACCCAGAATAACAGAATAGGCTTTTTCCACCCTCCTCCCCTTTTCTTTTTGTTTCTGTTGTTTCTTCAGTTATCAACTAGAAACACTCAGAGGGACTGCAGGAGTGCAGGCAGGAAGGGGTGCGGGTTTTGTTTTCCATCTGTTCTTTTTATTGAGGACAGAAAGGCCTAGATATTTCACATTACCATGTGAATTAGAAAATGATCTTATCGCTCTGGCAGTCGCGCTGGATTACTTTAGCAGACTGTAATAAAGACGGACAGCAGAGCCGATGGACTAACGCCGATTGCACATTATGAGCGGCATCCCTTGCGGGGGCAGGACCCGCCGCTAGCCGTCAGGCTGCAGCCCCTCAGCTTCGCTTTTGGAAGGGGTGCTGCCGAGCCAGCCGCTGGTGCCAGGCAGGCCCCGCCCGCTCCGGCCCGGCGCCGAAGCTCATCAGCGCGCAGCACCCGAGGTGCGGGGCTCGGCCGCTCGGCCCCGGGCTCGCTGCCGTGTACGGCTCTGCCGGACCCCACAGACGCGGCGAACCCGAGCCCGAGCCCACCCTGCGGGCACCTCAAAGCGGGATGTCCGCGAATCAGGCGGGCTCAGGCCAAGGCTGAAGCCCGGGCGTATCATTCAGCAAGACCCCAATCCGCGCCGCACGCCCGCCTCAGCACCGCCCCGGGGCAGGCGCCGAGCACGGCCGAGCCGGAGCGGCTGGGAGCGGACCGGAGCAGGGTGCGCTGCGCCCGCCCCCGCCGCCACACCCCCCCCCACCTCCGCCTGGCACCGCCCCCGGCACGTGACGGGGGAGCGGTGACGCCGCCGTGCCCCGGAGCTGACACTCGGCGCTGGGGCCGCGGCGGGAGGGGAGGGGGAGCGGGGCGAAAGAGCTAAGCGACTGCCGCCGCCACCGGAGCGGGGCTCGGGACCGGCCGCGCCCCCGTGGCAGGTGAGGGGGCCGCGCCTCTCGGTCCAGTTGTGGGGGGAAGGAGGAGGAGGGCGGGGAGGAGCGCGGNGACTGAATCACTAATGCCATATCCTGCAGCACTCTAGTGAAGCCTTGGCAGTAAGGAAGGGTAATTACAGCGTGGTTACTATGACTGACTTTTGAGATGCTTTTATGTATACCTCAGGCATGTTAGCAGGTAAAATGCAGTCAATTTGCTCAGAAATACCCTAGTGTTCTAAGTATATCATTTTCTACCACAAAACTGAGCATACAGATAGGATCCTGTTAGACATAAACATCCAGCTGAACACTATACTTTGAATTACTCTGCATCTTTTTCACATACATATAATTTACAAAGGCATAAATATGAATACAAAGCTGCTGTCCTTCACATTTATTTTGTCTTTTAATGACAAATAATAGACAACTATATAGAGGATGTTGTTTCCCTGGCAATAGAAATACTAGTCTGTTTTTCCAGCCTCTGCATAGCTGCTGAATGGGTAGGTGTGACAGTGGTGTCAGCCTTACGACGTCAACAGAATTTCAATAATGATGGGCTGAAGTTGAGGTTTAGATTGGATATTAGGAAAAAAAAATCTTTACTGAAAGAGTGGGGAGGTGTCGGAACAGGCTGCCCAGGAAGGTAGTGAAGTTGCCATCCGTAGACGTGTTCAAGAAGCGTGTAGATGCTTCAGGATGTAGGTCAGTGGTGGTTGGATTTGACGATTTGAAAGGTCTTTTCCAACCTCAATGACTCTTGTGATTCTATGTTTTGTGGACAGACAGCCCAAAGCCAAATGGTCCTTGGTGTCAAGGAGACATTTTCACAAGTATTCAGGCTAAGATACACAGAAGCAAAAGCTTTAATATATTTGCAGTGTTTACTTCTTGTCTTGCATGTTGTCAGATACCACCTGACAGGAAGTTGCAGGGAAATAGTGATACTGGAGATACTATTCGATATGAAAATGTGTCCACATGTTCAGTTATACCTATTGATGCTATTTTTATTTTTCCTCTCTCTTTCACCTCCTTACACTCTTCAGGTCTCTTCCTTCAAGCAAACCTATTCTTCTCACCTTCTGGGGATCTCACTGTCTCCTTCCTTCTTCCCTGTGTTAAAATAATCAAAGAAAAAGCTAAGGGCTGGCATCTGTCTTGATTAGATTAATAAAGGGCAGACGATTTACACATCCCGGTGCCATTGTTTCAAGCTGATTGCAGATTCATTCAGCTATCACTGTATCAGTTACAGTCAGATCATGCTTTCAAGGTTATCTTTGCAACCATGAGGAGTAGATACTATTATTTTAAAGAGAAAGATAAGATTACTTACAATCTGAAAATGCTGTGAAGGCCATGCAAATGCTCCCAAACTGGGATGTTTGACAACTTTTACTAACAGAGTAAGATACCAAGCAAGTTTACCCAGAATAACAGAATAGGCTTTTTCCACCCTCCTCCCCTTTTCTTTTTGTTTCTGTTGTTTCTTCAGTTATCAACTAGAAACACTCAGAGGGACTGCAGGAGTGCAGGCAGGAAGGGGTGCGGGTTTTGTTTTCCATCTGTTCTTTTTATTGAGGACAGAAAGGCCTAGATATTTCACATTACCATGTGAATTAGAAAATGATCTTATCGCTCTGGCAGTCGCGCTGGATTACTTTAGCAGACTGTAATAAAGACGGACAGCAGAGCCGATGGACTAACGCCGATTGCACATTATGAGCGGCATCCCTTGCGGGGGCAGGACCCGCCGCTAGCCGTCAGGCTGCAGCCCCTCAGCTTCGCTTTTGGAAGGGGTGCTGCCGAGCCAGCCGCTGGTGCCAGGCAGGCCCCGCCCGCTCCGGCCCGGCGCCGAAGCTCATCAGCGCGCAGCACCCGAGGTGCGGGGCTCGGCCGCTCGGCCCCGGGCTCGCTGCCGTGTACGGCTCTGCCGGACCCCACAGACGCGGCGAACCCGAGCCCGAGCCCACCCTGCGGGCACCTCAAAGCGGGATGTCCGCGAATCAGGCGGGCTCAGGCCAAGGCTGAAGCCCGGGCGTATCATTCAGCAAGACCCCAATCCGCGCCGCACGCCCGCCTCAGCACCGCCCCGGGGCAGGCGCCGAGCACGGCCGAGCCGGAGCGGCTGGGAGCGGACCGGAGCAGGGTGCGCTGCGCCCGCCCCCGCCGCCACACCCCCCCCCACCTCCGCCTGGCACCGCCCCCGGCACGTGACGGGGGAGCGGTGACGCCGCCGTGCCCCGGAGCTGACACTCGGCGCTGGGGCCGCGGCGGGAGGGGAGGGGGAGCGGGGCGAAAGAGCTAAGCGACTGCCGCCGCCACCGGAGCGGGGCTCGGGACCGGCCGCGCCCCCGTGGCAGGTGAGGGGGCCGCGCCTCTCGGTCCAGTTGTGGGGGGAAGGAGGAGGAGGGCGGGGAGGAGCGCGGCGCCGCCGGGACAATCGGGCAGGGCAGGGTGGCCCTGCGGCGGGCAGAGGGCATGTCCGCGCCCGAGCTGGGGCCGGCTCGCGGCGGTGGTGGCCGCAGCTCCCTCGGCGCCGCCCTCCCTCGCCCATCCCGGGGCGACAGCGGGACGTGCCTCCAGTGTCGGGCGGCCGGCGGGAGGTCTGGGCGGTGCCGCCCCGCCGTGCCCCTCGGTGTCGGCGCCGGCTCCGTTCCGCAGACGCCGCCGGGAGCGCCCGATTGGAGGCGGTGCCGGCAGGCAGCTCCGCACCTGAGCGCCGCCGGTGGGCCCGCGGTGCGGGGGCGGCGCGGAGGCCGGGCAGGGCCGCCCGACCTGCCTTGTGTAGCTGCCGCTCACCTGCTGGGGCCGCGACCGGCGGGAAACAAAGAGCAGCGGTCCGGCCGTTCCCGGGCTCCCCCAGGGCGGTTGGGCGCCCCTGTGCTAACTTGAGCGCGGCAACTTGGGTGGGTTGGCCGGGGCGAGTCGGTGCGGGTTTGCGGCGCTGTTCATGGCCGATCGGTGGAGTCAAGAACTTAACAAAAGCCCGCGATGAGGAGCGAGGGGGCTGGGGATGTGCTGCGAGCGCGGCAAGGTGTGGGGTGCTGCGGCGAGGCTCCAGAAGTTGTCCTGACAGCTGCTCGGAGTGCATCGCTTATTCAGAGCTCTGAGTCACAGGCAGCTATTAAGTGGTTACTGATTATGCCTTTAATTCTTAAGGATGTGTGAGCTCTGGGAAGCTAGTTGGCTTGGAAATACTGCTCGATTTCTAACCGGTGTTAGTAATCTTTGCGGAAACCTGTAAGGAGTGTTTTCGTAAAGCGTATAAATTGTGTCTTGCCTCTCTCTTCTGCTCGCATTTGCATCTTTGCATCTATTTTTGTGCAACTTCTGCATGCACTAGATGCACGCTGCGTATGGTTTTTGAAGGCTGCCAGTGAGGACTGGCTGCCTACTTGACAATGTTAACTGAGGAGTGCTGCACAAAGAGCTTTAAAGAGAGGTGTGAAGTGGTTTGAATTCCAGTGAGGTTGCTGTGGGACCGGTCTCCCGAGCACTGCTTATACAGTACAGATTGGACTCATAAGAAAACTGCCTGAGTAGAAGCAGAATCACAGAATCTAGTTGGCTGTAGCCAGGGTATCTCATCTGGCCAGAACCGATAAGAATTTATCCTAATTTAGCGCCAGTAATTGAGTTTATTTCTGTGTCAGCACTGTGGAAGGGTTCATTTCAGCAGTGCGTGAAGTTTGATGCTGAAAATGGAAAAAGATTACACAAGGCAACTGCTGCTGCTTTGTAGGACACTGTGAACAAGGTCACATGAAGAATTTTAAGGCGATCAGTTAATATCCTCAGTGGCATTTTTAATAACTTATTTGTTTCTGTTGTAAAGTAAGTAACAGTTCCTTAGCCATAGTGAGTAAGGGATTTTTTTTTTTCCCCAGGAGGAAAAGAAATAGCAAAGAGTCTTTTTAGTGTATCTTAAATGTCAGTTACCTGGTGCTAGAGGATCAGAAGAAAATGCTCTAGGAGAGATATGAAGCACCTACTGTGCACCTCCTGGCTTTTATTTAGCTTTTTAGTCTTGGGTTCTGGGATAATGCTGACATTGAGGTGATCATATCTAATTTGATCATGCTGTTTACATCTTGCATATGGTTATACTTAAGGTTCTGTGTGTTAGGACCATGCTTCTTTCGGGACCATCCCTGTGTGCTCCAGTGTAATGCACATTGTTGTTCTGTGGTTGAAATGAGTGCTGTCAGGAGTGGATGGCGTTCCTCTAGGCTTGAAGTTGTCCCAGGAACTTGGACTTACTTCTGAGAGAGTCTAAAGGTCTCCAGACTCTTCTTAGGGGGCTGAAGCTGTCACATCAGGGTCTGATAAGAAAAGCCCTCCTTTTGTGTGGGCATACAAAGCCTGGCTTGCGAGAACCGTTCACATGGAACCCCCTGATGTTAGGTTTGCACATGTGTGGCGTGGGCCTTGCCCTGGGGAGGAGCAGAGGGAGGAGCTGACCTCAGCAAACACTCCGGTTTGCCACCCTTGCTCAGTCCTCTTGGATGAGTAAGAGCTGGGAACGGTTCCCATCGGAAATTGAAGCACAAGTTGAGCCATGGGTGGGTACTGGGTGAAAGAGCTGAGCGTGGCAGGATGCTGTGCTGGTGCACCCACAGGTGCCCTCTCTGCCTGGACCGCCTGAATGATCTGCAGAATGGTGGAATGTCTTTGTTTCCACGGGGGGATGTGGCCTTAGTAGCAATCAGGATTTTCTTCACCATCAGAGAAGTGTGGCCTGAGAGTCTGCGCCATGAGTAAGTTTTCTTAGGTACTTGTCAGTGGGGCCATCTTTTAATCAGGTGTTGAGACTAAGTATTAAAGCTTACCGGTGCCCTCTGTGGAAATAAATAATTTTTCATGCATATCATCCTCTACTGAGGGTTCTCCAGCCTTAGCCAAAGCAGCTGCCATCCTTCAACACAGATAATAGTAAAGAAAAAAAGAACACAGTGAGCTTATGGTGTCAGAGCTGCCATATTGCTTCAGTTGTTGACTCCCAGCACAGTGAAGTCAATACTCCAAATGTCAATACTGTGCATTCGCATCTGAATTCTAAAGCCACTTACAGCAGAGGTCTGGCCAGAGCTTCTATGGCTCTTTAACCTGAGATTCATGGGACAGACACTTAGACCCTTGAGAGGACATTACAGTTGGCTCTTTCCTGGGCTGTGCATAGGGTCTAGGCAGTATGCCTCCTGTGGCACAACTGCATAAAAAAATACTCAAACAAAATGAAACTTAATGCCTTTGGATCTGTGAAATCAAGGCCGTGGTAGATGTTTGTCAGGTTAGTGCTTGCATGTGTTAAATTTACTGAGAGATTTCCCACCTATACTGTAGGTGTCTCTTACTTCTCTCTTGAGACAGAGAATTAGAGCCTTGCTTGATCCTGATGATGTGATCTGTTTATAAAACTGTTCTAGTGCCCTGGCCAAATGCAGAACACAGCTTTGGCTCTTTTTGATCCTACGTTCAACATTACCAAATCTTTGCTATTGACTTGATAATTTTGCAGCTTGGGTGAAAAGAACAAAAAATGTGCAGCTTATTTTTGTCCTTTTCTTTTCTTGGAAAGAGATGAGGCCGCAAAACTGACTTCAGAAGTGGATAGAGCTGGTTTTGTAGCTGTTGTATTTTATTTAACTTGTATTTCTCAAAATTCTGGAGGAAAGGCAACTCGATGAACCTCTGGAAAAAAAAATGAGAAGCATACACTCTGGATAGTTACATGGAACTGGCAAAAGAGAAATGAAAAATCCATGCTTTTAAACACTTGGTAGCTCTGTGGGAAACTGTAGGCTTATGCTAATCTTTTTGCTTTCTGTATTGGAGAAGGAAAACCAGGATGAGGACTCACTCTCACTGTTTCAGCTTCTAAGGTAGCAGACCTTACAGGTAGACTATAGCTCAGAAGCGCTTGCATGGTTCTGCTGTGTGACCTTGAAGCCCTGAAAGGGGTTGGTAGTAGCTTTGAGAAGCGTTGGGAGGAGTCAGGTTTAGTAACAAGGAAAAAAAAACCAAAACATTTGTATGGCAGAGCTTCCGAATCCAGGAAGAGCGTGGGAATGGCTGCAATTTGTTCATTCGAACCTTCTGCTACAGTTGCTAAACAACTGCAGAGCTCCACTTAAAAGCACCTATTTGTGTAGAGCAGCAGGTAAGCAAGTTGTTTTGTGCTGAGACTGTAAATAGACCTGAATGCTGTGAATGTCAGAGTGCCGTTTTATGGTGGAGAGTAAACACCAGAATCCTGACGTTCTTTTCTGCTGCTTTGTGCTCCTGCTGTCAGCTCTGTTGTATCCAAGGCCATCATTCCTTTTGCCAGGTCTGGGTAAAATTCTAACTCTGACCTTGTGGTTCCATTCTGTGCGTCTTGTGAAAGTGGTAGTAGCTTTCAAGTGGCCTGTAGGAAAAGCTTCCTGGAAGTACAAAAGGAGATGGACTGCGTGAGAAAGATGCAGTTTAAAGATGGACACTTCTCTCTTGGTGTCATAGTTGAGCTTTCCAGCTTCTTGTTCTTCTGAGTTACGTGGGAAATATGGTGGGGAGTTTGGTGTGGTGTTTTGGTCTTTGGGGTTTTTGTTTTTTGGTTTTTTTTTTTTTTGTTTTTTTTTTTTTTTTTTTTTTTTTTCAAGGTTTGGAACAAATAGCAGAAATGTTAAAAGAAAAATTGAATTGTTAGGGGTTGCTGCTTCAGCTCTCCCAGAAGTCCTTTTTAAAGTGTTGTTTCTGTCCTTAGTCCCGTTTGGGGCAGCTGAGTTCACTCTGCTTGTATCCGCCATGTGGAATTGCATTAGTTCCACTCTGTGGCAGGGAGAGCACTGCAGATCTCACCACAAAGTCTTATCTTGCAGAGTTGCAAGTTTCTACATAATTTCTCTACTTCATGAAAGATACCCTTTTAAAAAATTGTTAATCCTTACAGTATTAAATGTAGCATTTAATTTGAATTCTCCTACGTTCTCTTTGAATGCTCAAGATCTTCCCCTTTCCACACTTTGATTTTTCTTACATTTCATGTGAATTTACTATGTTATCTTTCATGTTAACTTCCTATGTTCAGTGCTAATTTGGTGAGACTGATGCTTATCCACTCATTGTGACATTGATTATTAGATAGAGGCATAAGAGGGACGTAGAACTGCTGGAGCGGGTCCAGAGGAGAGCCGCAAAGATGATCAGAGGGTTGGAGAACCTCTCCTATGAGACAGGCTGAGAGAGCTGGGGCTGTTCAGCCTGGAGAAGAGAAAGCTCTGGGGAGACTTTAGAACAGCCTTCCAGTACATGAAGTGGGCTGCAAGAAAGCAGGAGAGGGACTTTATTCAAGGGCTTGTAGTGATAGATGAGAGGGAACAGCATTAAGATTGTGGAGGGCAGATTTGGACTGGATATTAGGAAGAAATTATTTATAATGAGGGTGGCGAAACACTGGTACAGGTTGCCCAAGGATCTTGTGGATGCTTCCTTCCTGGAGGTGTTCAAGGCCAGGTTGGAGCAGCTTGGGCTAGTTGGAGGTATCCCTGCCCATGGCAGGGGGGTTGGAACTGGATGATCTTTAGGGTCTCTTCCAACCTAAACCATTCTATGAATCTATGAACTGGGTACAGAGGCAACATGACCTGCAGCCTCAGACAGCCTGCGTCACATAGCTCCCTTCTCCAGTTAGGTGGAGGTTAGCAGGCTCTGTAGGACATGCAGCAGGAGCAACGCTGCCCGTGCCAGCCCATGCTGAACTTGATGGCAGGAGTATAGCTGTGGAGGAATGCTTAAGGGATCTTGCAAGGGATTGTGAGCGTGTTGAAGAGACTCTGGAACTGAGAAAGGAATCAAAATAAGCAAATAATAACCTTTTGAATATTTTGATTAAAAACAGTGTAGTAACACAGTTCCAAGAGATTGACTCAAACTAGTCCCCCCCACAAAACCCCTCAATGATCAGTCAACATTGTTTAGTAATGGAAACAACAGGCTTAGTGAGTCACTTGATAGCAGGAGGCTTGTGTGAATAGGAGAGTTAAAGCGGTGACTAAGTTGTTCTTTCTGTTTCATCACTGAGAATGGTGTTTGAAACATCTTGAATTCTTCAAATACCTAGATGCTAGAATTCTGGTGTTTGCTGTCTGCACAAAACAACCTTCTTACCTGCTGTTCCACGTAAATTGATGTTTTTAAGTGAAGCTCTGCAGTTGTTAGTAACAGTTAATTAGGTTTAGCTTGACATAAATCGAGTAGGCAGTTATTTCTGAAATTATTTTCCTCTGATGTTTTCTGAAGCAATTACTTTATTAAGGTGTGTTTTTTTCTTTTTTTTTTTTTTTCCTTACAGTGCTGATTATTAACAGGAAAATAACCCTTTAGAAACAGAATGTGGCTTACCTTTTGCCTGAACAGGTGAAATCTTTTCGACTAGAAATGGCTGATAAGGGTGGGAAGATCCTTCCGGGACAGTTGTACATTGAAGTGGAGTACGACTATGAGTATGATGCCAAGGACAAGAAAATTGTGATTAAGCAAGGGGAAAAATACATCTTGGTGAAAAAGACTAATGATGATTGGTGGCAAGTGAAGAGAGATGAAGGCTCCAAACCCTTCTACGTGCCAGCGCAGTATGTGAAGGAGATACCACGCAAAGCGCTGATGCCACCTGTTAAGCAGGCGACTGTGCTGCCAAATAACACTTTGAAGCTGACACATGGATTACAGAGATCAACAGAAAATGTGAATAAGTCACCAGAACTGTCTAGTTTTGGAAAATCTTCTCCAGTTCAAGTGTCTTGCTTAGTTCGAGATGCCAATCAAAACCTGGGACCCAGCAGTAGCCCTGGTCAAACTCTTGGTTTGAGTCTGGACCTTACCCAAAACAATGGAAAACTTAACACTGAGTTGCAATCTCCCAAGGTTTCTAATCAGTATAGAACCATCCCCATGGGTCATTTCCCATGCCCAGAGTTCTTGGAAATAGAGAAGACCAGTTTTTTGCATGAACAATCATGTGATTCAGCAGGAGAAGGCTCAGAAAAAATTCACCAAGATTCAGAGTCTGGAGATGAACTGAGTAGTAGCTCCACAGAACAAGTGCAGGTAAGTTAAAAGATGGTCCCTGAAGATTTGTGTGGTTCTTCTTCCATTCCCTCCTTGCCATCATTGCTTGCTGCTGTTTTGAGATTTATTGCTAATAAATTCAGATTGCTCAAGTGAAAACACCTTATCTCAGCACGAACTGCTTATTGAAGTCTAAACAATTGATGTGGATAGCTCTGTTCCTTGCAAAAATAGCTTGCTTTGGGAATTAATTCTATTTGTGTTATCCTGTGATTGAATGTTGCAGAAATGCTTTTGTTCTCTGCGAAGGTTTTGTGGTGACACTGAATTTGAGTTGTGTTTTCTTCCAGAGGAAGGGAGCCTACCGCAGTAACTCCTCACTTCTTGGCACCTTGAAATAATGGTGCTACTTACTGTCAGCTTTTCCTAAGTATGTGTACAGATAGTGTGAGAGATGTAAATTGATGTGTTTAGTGGGTTCAATAGTTTAAATGCAGTATACTTAAGATTTAGTTGAGTTTCTGGCTTGGTTATTTTATTTGTAGGCTCTCGTAATGAGTCAGGCTTGCCAATTCTGCTTCTCACAACTTTTCCTCTGCATTGAAACTCAACACATGTGAGTTTAATTAGTATGGAAGAATCTCAGGAATGATGTACTCCCACTTCAAGCTAAAACTGGGCACTGATGCCCTTTTTACTTAGTGAAGTGGTTTCTCTTGCTTAGTTTATTTTATTAATTTTTTTCCCAACAGGTCTCCCCCACCCCCACCAAAAGATTAGCACTGACTTAGATAATCAGGTCACTTCTGGTACAGAGTAACCAAGTTAATTAGTCTATTTTAATCCAGGTTTTTCTTGAACCATATGTGTGTGTGCAGAAGCATAATTATGTATGTGTGGATATGGATAGGATATTCCCTTCCTTTACCTTTTCGTAAGGAGATGTGAAATTATTTTAAAATTTCAAGCTTAAAATCTCCCTTGTCCGGAACTTTCTTGCTCTGTAGTGTGAAAATATCATTGCTTGGGTACCAAGTGGTCATTACAGTGAATCCCACTTGCTAGCATGTATCCAGAGTACCACATTTGGTATGGTATTCGAGTAAGAGTTGAGAAATAAGAAATATATTTTTTTTTTTCAGAGAGCTTTGAATCTGAAACTCTCTGAATCAGTACTTTGCTAATAAGACACAATTAAGACCAAGCTGCTTAATTAATGAGTGAGTGTTGAGTCTTTGTGAGCTTACGTATATATATTTATTGAAATGCTCAGACTCAGTAGGTGTTCGGTATCCTGCTCTAATCCTGGGCTCTTGATCTTCAGAGTTCCGCTGGCCTCTGATGAAGGTGCTGAGCTCTTTTTGATGATTCCCAGTAATAGGACAAATTAAAACAGGTACAAGCTACAACACAGGAGGTTCCACCTCAGCATGAGGAGACACTTTATGTTGAGGGCAACGGAGACCTGAAACAAGCTACCTAGAGAGGTAGTGGAGTCTCCTTCTCTGGAGACTTTCAAAACCCACCTGGATGAGTTCCTGTGTGCCCTGCCTTAGGTGATCCTGCTTTGGCAGGGGGGTTGGACTTCCGACCCCTGACATTCTGTGCATTCTGTGATGACTGTAGTTAGGTGTGTTTCTTTCTCTAAAGTAGATGAAATTAATCTTCCCTGGATGCCTTTCGTTGAACAGCAAGAAATACGCAGCCTCCTGCTCAGTTTCCACTGGCCTCTGTGGCTGTTGATGCACTCAGTCTTTTCACTTTTCCCCCCCCCAAATATAAATAGGTTGCAGCACTGAGTCAGGTTAGATTTGGGTCTGAGTGGGTCAGCTGTGTGCATATTTGTAGACTCTGCTGATCTGGGGGAGATCCGAAGGTGGGAATTTTCACAGCGCTTAAAACTGACAAACCCTAAAAACGCTACGCTTGGGCTGTGCAAAAAGCCAGCAGAGTCTGAGTGGTGTTACTGCAGAGCCTGCTGTTGTCACTGTCCCGGGTGACAGGAAGGCAAACGCTCCCTGCACCCTGCAGTTGTCTTATTTTAAAGCTGTGAAGTAACTTAATCTGGCTGTGCGCAGTCACAAGCTCTTTAAGCACAATGAAAATGTTTGACATTTAGTAGCCATGGGGATTAAGGCAGCAGTGGCACTGATGTCACCCTTAGCTGGGGCTGGCTGCTCAGAGTGGAACAGCCTCACGGGGTTGGTGGTGTTTGGTGTTTTTTTTTAAGAATTCTTTCAATAATGAGCATTGTTTAGTCGAAATCAGCTGTGCAGAAATTAATGGCTCAGAAAGCTAGTGGGTTTTTTTTTTTTTTTTTTTGCTGTTTAGTCTGTAGTGAGAACATCAAGTTCCCAGCTTCTATGCACAAACAGGATTTCACTTCACAAGGCTGACTGTGGTCCTCCCTCCCCTGCTTGCTGTGGAGTCCAGTTGAATGCAGTCTGCATTATAATAAACTCTACGCTACAGGTGTTTTGAGTTTGAAAGATTAGAAGCTAGACTGATCTTAATAATACCTTTGTGTAGGTGATATATTTTTTTTTTTTTTTGGGGGGGGTGTTGAGGTGATAGCTCACCTTTCAATGTATTTTCATTATCCTGAGTACAAATGATGCCCAGTGACAGGACAAGGGGCGATGAGTGGAAGCTGAGGCATAGGAAGTTTCATGGAAACATGAGGAGGATTTTTTTTCACCCCTGTTTACCTTAATTTCATGTATAAAGCAGTAAAGTGGAACTTCATGGCATCAGCTTGCATTGGTAAACCTCTGCCTTTCATCCCAAGGGGACTGGGGCTCTTCAGTTTGGAGAGGATGAGACTAAGGGGGTAACCTCATTAATGTTTATAAAGATGTAAAGGTGAGTGCCAAGAGGATGGAGCCAGGTTCTGGTCGGTGATGCCCAAGGACAGGACAAGGGGCAATAGGTGGAAGCTTAGGCACAGGAAGTTTCATGGAAGCATGAGGAGGAATTTTTTCACTGTGAGGTTGACAGAAGACTGGAACAGTCTGCCCAGTGTGGTTGTGGAGTCTCCCTCTCTGGAGATATTCAAGACCTGCCTGGATGTGTTCCTGTGTGATCTGGTCTAGGTGATGCTTCTCTGGCAGGGGGGTTGGACTGGAAGAGTTTTTGAGATCTCTTCCAGCCCCTGACATTCTGTGATTCTGTGAAATATATGGGATGCAGAGAATGCTTCTGTTACGAGGTTTTTGAAAGAGGTGGTTACACTATTCTTGTAGGTTATTCTCTTTCCCAGTAATGAAGTGCAGGTTCTGCAGCTATACAGTGTCAAGCTTGCTGCTGTGGAAATACTGGAAGATCCAGAGTCTCCAAAATACTGCACAAAGGAAAGATTTTTTTGGCATTATGTGAAATGAAGGCTGGAGAGGTGGCAACGTGAGCAGGAGTAGTTGCTAATGAAGGTGTAAGCAAATGAGTGGTCAAGAGAAAAGATCAGAATTGGGCAATGAATATTCTTGACGTTCTACACAAAGAAATTCCAACTATTGAGTGCAGCTCTGATGCATGAGGCATTGTAAGAATTAGATGTTGGTTCATAGATTTGAACTGTGGGAAGGCTGCAGCTAATTAGAGGAAGTAGGGCTTGAATGGAAACAAGCTTCAATTTAATCAGATTTAAATCTCGTGTGGAGACTATAACTGCAGGCAGAACTGCCATTGAAAGAAATGGTTCAGGACTGCACAGCTGGGCGTAAGAGTCTTTGACAGGGTGGTGGTGCTTAAAACTGTGAGAATCAATGAAATTCAATAACAATTTAGGAAAATGGTGTCTGTGTCCTCATCCCACAGGAAGGGCAGACAATAATACTTGGAGAGATCATAGGGATAAGGGGAAAAGTTGAAGGGGAGAATTCTGTAGCACTTGAAAGAAGCAGATGGGAGGTCCCAGCAGTGTACAGCAGAACCCTGAGTAAAAAAAAAAAAAAAAAGAAAAGACATGTTCAGGCATGTCTAAAGAGGAAAGAAAAGCTGATGCAAAAAAGGAAGACATTTACCAGTGGAGCTCTGGGCAGTGTTTGCAGGTACAATCTGCTAACAAGTTTTGAGAGAGCAGGCTTGCAGACAGGCTGGAGTTGGGCAGGCTCAGAGATGGTGCCAAGAATGGTTAGATGTTATCTTTGAGGGTGATACTTTGGAATAAAACCATTACAGACAGAAATTATAACCTACTTTTAGCAATGCTAATAATGCATAACCTATGTGAAATGATGTTTCTGATGAGTGTTGCCTCCTCTTCTGTCATAGGAGACATAGAATATACGTAGGAGGAAAACACATGCAATGTCTTAATGCTGCTTTTTATGCTTATTAAAAGTTACTTTTAGTAGCAGGTTGGTTTTAATCATTATAAATATAGGCAGTGACCTATTTGCAAAGATTGTTCTGTCTTTCATCCTCTTTACTAATTGACTATTGCATAAACTGAAGCACTAAAGGGGATTATCACTAGGATGGCTGTTTTGCTTTAATTCTGTGTAGTCAAGATCTTGCAAAGAGATCTTCCTCCTGTCTTACCTCTGCAGTTTCTGTGGGGTTGCTGTAATTTTTTTAATTGAGAATACTTGTTTTGGTGGTGTGGTTTTTTTTTTTTTTTTTGGTGTGGGGTTTTTTGTGATTTTTTTCCTTTTGGTGTTTTCTGTAGAAGATGTGAGAGCACATCTCCTGGAGATCTTAGAATGCTTTATTTTGTCACTTAGTTGAAAGACTGGTGGCAGTTCATTAGTGTTAGGCTGCCTCGTTGGTCTAACATTAAATCATTAACTCTGGTCTAGTGTGTGGTCTAACGTTAAATCTTTAGTTCCTAGGCCCAGAATTAATTTTCTTCTATTATGAGAAACTTTGTTACTTTCTATTTCATCCATTTGCCCAAGGAATAAATAACTTGAAAGGATGAAGGAAGCACACAATATACAAGCTTCTTTTCTATCCAAACTGAGCATGTTTGCAGATTCATGGGAAGTATAATCTAATATTTCAACTTCCATGTTTGAGCTCCATCTACTTAATGTCTTAACTCATTAAAAGTCAGCAAATGCAATCATGTTAAATGTTGGAATATGCCGATTATTAGTGAGGTGAAGGGTAACCTTCAATAAGGAACCAAAAGCTTTATAATGTAAGGAATTTTGTAAATTGATCTTTTTTGGTTTTGTATAATTCCAATAATTGCTGCTAGTACTTTGTAAACTGCTTGAAATGTTTTCTAAGTTATGTCAGTAACTGAATGTTTTCTGTGCAGGACCTTTCAGGGCTAGTTTTCCTGGCTCTTTTGTTTTTTTTCCTATTCACTGACAAAAGGCCAGTATCCATCTATCCATCTATCCATCTATCCATCTATCCATCTATCCATCTATCCATCTATCCATCTATCCATCTATCCATCTATCCATCTATCCATCTATCCATCTATCCATCTATCCATCTATCCATCTATCCATCTATCCATCTATCCATCCATCCATCGCTTTACAGTGCTGCTGTTTGTGATCAGCACTAAGTCTTGCGAATACATGGGTCAGCAGATAGTTGTTCCTCTCTGTCCTACTGAGCAGTTCTGCATTTAGTTGCCCTAGAATAAGGATGCACCATGTCCCACTATCACTGCCTACAGCTTGCATGCTCCTCTGAACTTCCCTGCTGCAAATCAAACTAACCTTAAAAAAACCCCACCAAACACACACAAGTGTTATCTGTGTGAGGCAGCTGTGGAAAAATCATAACCTGGGAGACCAGCTGGTTGTAGTTGGCTTGTGCTGATAGTGGTGTCTGAATGCTCAGCTGGCTGAACAGCAGACCCACTTGGTACCTGCAGTTTGGTGTTGTGCTTTCAGAATTGAAAAAAGAGCATCTAGAGCACTGCTGAAATTCCTCGAGTGCCAACGGTCTTATGATTTTTCACCCCTGTTTACCTTAATTTCATGTGTAAAGCAGTAAAGTGGAACTTCCATGGCATCAGCGTGCACTGGTAAACCTCTGCCTTTCATCCTGAGGGGGACTGGGGCTCTTTAGTTTGGAGAGGATGAGACTAAGGGATGACCTCATTAATGTTTATAAAGATGTAAAGGGTGAGCACCACGAGGATGGAGACAGATTCTGCTTGGTGATGCCCAAGGACAGGACAAGGGGCAGTGGGTGGAAGCTGAGGCACAGGAAGTTCCATGGAAGCATGAGGAGGATTTTTTTCACTGTGAGGTTGACAGAACCCGGAAACAGGCTGCCAGGGGGATTGTGGAGTCTCCCTCTCTGGAGAGATTCAAAGCCCACCTGGATGCACTCCTGTGTGATCTGATATAGGTGATCCTGCTGTGGCAAGAGGGTTGGATTGGATGAGCTTTTGAGGTCTGTGATTCTGTGATCCTGCTAGAACTACTAACTGGCTCAAATGAAGCTTAAGTGCTTAAAATTAATTCTATATTATGATATTATTCCATATTTATTTTTCATCTAGAAAAATATTTCCAGTGTGCAGTGTGAGGTTTGGTGCCCAACCTGCCTTTTTTGTTTCGAAGTAGTCCAAAGCACCACCCTCGGCTGGGGTGATGGATGGCAGAATCTTTGGGGATGGTGGAAGAAATGTTGAAAGAGCAAAGCAGCCCCGGGGAAAGGACCTGGTGTTTTGTCTGAGTGCTGCCTAGGCCGAAAGCAGCTGAAGATCCTGGGGACTTCCTTCTTCTCCACTGGCACCGCTTCAGTCGCTTTTTAAGTCCAGGAACCTCCAGACGAACAGAACAAACTTAACTTGCTTTGTGCTAAACAAAAAAACCCATCTGAGAATATTTGATCCTATCTTGTTCTTGCACATTACTGAACATAAACAACTGCATTTGATGTGTCTTTACCTAGTCACTGCCTGGGCAGTTGTTTGTGCCTGCCTATGGACTACATGTGCTGTTATTTTGTAGAATTCTAAAGAAAGTATCATTTGTTTCACAGCACTGTGACAAAACGGTGGGGAACATATGACTGGGTAGAATAAAATGCAGAACACTTCTTTTTCTTTTTTTTTTTTTTCCTCTTTTTTTTTTTTTTTTTTTT
>WBNM01018688.1:0-74232 GCA_013399055.1 Ramphastos sulfuratus | reverse complement strand
AAAAAAAAAAAAAGGAAAGTAAAATCTGTGCATATCTAGTCCTAAACAGCTGATAGTTCTCTGACTGCCTTACTAGATAGATTTGGTTTAAAAAGGATGGAGGGAAATGGGTTTTGCTCTTATGTGGGGGTTTGTCCTCATGCTGGAGAAGAGTGCTTTTGGACAAAACAGGCTTTCAGCTGAAGTTGAAGATTTTCAAAATACTTTCATGATGGTGAGTAATTGGGCAACCTAGTGTTGCAGGGGTGGAGTGGACTCGATCTCCAGAGGCCCCTTCCAACCCCCTAACGTCCCCTGATCCTGTAAAATAGTTTTAGCTGATTTTTGGCAATTTTGGATTTAGTCTGTCTTAATGTGGTGTCTGAGCTAGTTCTTGGGAAAGACAGTCACTTTTTAGCAGGATGTTTAATGGAAGTGCTAGGTTAAGGCAGAGGAGCTGTTAAACAAGAAGTGAGAATGTCAGGAGTAGGAAACAGAGCAAAGCAAAAAGGCAGAACTGAATTCTATGATATTTCTGTGTTTTTTAAATAGCATGCAGCTGCAGGTCTGCCTCTTCTTGATAAGAAGCTAAGAGTGCTGAAAATAGCATAGGAGAGGTGAAAAGTGTGAGCAGAGATGTGGAATAGCTCCGGTGTGGAGGCTTTCCACAGCCCTTATGTGGTAGTTGGTGCACGTTTAGTACTGCATATGGAGGAGTCCTGAGTTCTAAGTTGGTACTGCAATTACTGATGCTAAAATAGCTGGGAGACTGTTGAGAAGTAAAGGACTTAAATTTTGTGGGGTTATATTTTCCTCTTTGGACAGTTTTTACCTGCTTGGCCTCTGTCTTGCTTTGTAAAGTCTTGAAGGCATTTAGAGCTTGTGTGTAATGATGCTTTGAAAACTGGCATGGATGTTTGGAGTCCGTTTTAATTAATTTGATAAAACATTTTTGTAAATTAAATGTTCTCTGATTAAAACATTTTTGTAAATGAAAGCCAAAAGTTGAGGAACTGTCTGAATGAATCAAGGTTATCGTTTATGTTGGGTTTTGATGTTACATTATCTAACTTAAACTCTGTTTGTAGTAAAATTCATGATTAGAACTTCTGGCTTCTGTCTTAAATCTGAAATTACATAGTATGTTTTGAATTAAATTTGCATAGTTTTTAAGTGTTCCCTGTTTATGAGTTTACTTGGGGCTTCCAGGCCATCTTTGGATCATCTAGTTAAATGAAGCAGCTTCCTTGTGTTCTCTTCAAACTCTGTGTTTCAGCATTACATTTAATGTATGTTTTCTAGTGGTTGTTGTCTTGCTCTTGCTTTTATGGATTATCACCTGAGTCATTTGCTGCTCTAGACACCACCTGGTTCTACAAATATTTACTGCCAGAACAGCACTGCAATGGAGTGGTGTTGGCTTAGGCTGCGTTGTGATCAAGTGTATCAGTAGCCCAGTTTAGTCTTTTGTTTGTGATCAAATGTAGCAGTAACCCATCCTTAGTCCTTCATTTGTGATCAAGTGTAGCAGTAGCCCATCCTTAGTCCTTTATTGCAACTCAACAAGTCATAAATAGCTTAGTGTGAAATCTGGGCTGGAGAACACACTTGCCTTTCTCATGTTATTGATGTGATGGGACTTCTGCAGCTGTTGTGTAAGGAAATACAACATGCTATATCTGATAACACTCCAGAATACTCTCAAACTTTCTGAATCTCCACTAATTGTTCAGCATGCCTAATTGTGTTTGTATAGATATTTCTTTTCTAGACAGCTTGATGAATCACCAGGGTTTTGTTTAGAAGTACTTCATGCTACAACAGGAACGTTGCATGTAAGTCTTTAGAAGAAGCTTTATCCTGTGGTAAAGTGTTGAAACACTGAATATGAAGTTCTTGAGTGGCTTTAATTTGACTCCTTTTCCTGTTGGAAGTTGAATTAAGTTGCTTTCTCCCTGTTGCTGCCAATGATCTGTCAACATATCAATTCCTGGTTATCTGCAGCCATCTCTGAGACCTGATAGATGTCTGTTATGCATAACTGCCCTGTGCTTTAGAACTGTTTATGGGTGTAGGTATATACATCTATATGATTGCATAAATCAAATATATAAAGATATAAAATATCGAGGGGCTGCTGTTCTGTTTCTTAATAGCACTTTGACCTTGATTTGCATCTCATGTTGTGCAACTACCAACCTTAAACTCCTTTATGAAAGGTTTTTGAGATGTATTCATGCATATTACCTTTTAAAGTCCTTCGAGTAAGTCCGTGTGTCCCTGTTGTGTCTCTGCCCTCTCTCTCAGGTGCTGCACTCTTAAGTTTTAATAGCACCTTTGTGCTGCCCTAAGGCCTTGTACTTCTCATCCCATAATGTGTGTTACTCTCTAGTGCTCACAACCTCAGGCTACGCCAGAGGATTTCCTTGCTTCCTCCCAGGCGTGCAATTCACAGCCGGGCTCTGTGGCTGCCTTGCTTTAGGCAGGGAGCTGTGGAAGAGCTGTTGGAGAAGAGACAGCGTGGCCCTGCCGGTGGCACAGCTGTCATGCAGCATTATCCTTCCCACCCTTTGCTCATCGCTCATTCTCTTGCTGAGCTCAGCCACTCCTGCCTGTGCCCCTGGCAAATCCTAATCGATTGTGTTCTTCATGTGACTGCCTGAGGAAAGAGGATGTTTAGGGTGAGGGAGGTAAAACTTCACAAATAGATTTGTTGTTCACCCGTGATCTTCAGACTAGGAGAGACCTGTCTCAGTTCCTTCTCTTTCCAAGCTTGAGAGCATTTGTCCCTGTAGGCTGTGTGCACTCTGTGCATCACAGTACTTTGTGCTGTACTTTCCAGTTAGCTGTATATATAAAAATGGTATTGCAGCCTTCTTTGCTGTTTCCTAGCTCATAAGCTGCTATTGTGACCCTCAGCACAGCAAAACCTGGATATGTGCTTGTGCTCAAAATATAATTTCTTTTACTTTGGTATTTGTGGAAAACCAGGAAAACCTAAATCCCAAGTTCTTTGCTAAAATATAGCTCTGACCTCTGCTCAGTGAGGCTCTAAAGCCTCAGCAGGTCTGTCCAGACCCAGTGTGATGATGCCCCACGCAGCATTTGTGAGGGCTGTGAGGCTGCTTGCTAGCTGCTGCGTAGCTTTGATAATGCAGTTTATTGAAACAGCCTGGATGTTGGTGGATAAGGAGAGGTTACACTGAGAGTTTCTTTCTTTGCAGTTGATTTTCTGAGGGAAGTTTCTCACTGCAGTTTAAAGGGCTGTGTATTTAAATGCTATGTCCATAGGTGGTCTTTGAAATTTCATATGCTTATCTTGCTCTCACTTCATCTTCTCCCAGTGGCTCCTTACTGCTGCTTTGCTTCACTGTGCATGATGTTAAACTGTGATTTGAGCACTGAGGAAGAGGCTTCTGTGTTGTCTTTGGTATGTCTGGATCTGAGCTCGAGTGCAGGCTCAGAATTGTAAATAAAATTCCACAGACACTAAATCTGTTTATATCTTTTTAACTATAGTCTTAAAACAACTTCCTTAATATCTAATTTTTAAATGAAATGGTTGTTGCAGACTTATTTTAACATCTATTTGAATGTTGAAACACAAAATTAGATGCCTAAAGTATACTTACTTTGGGTACTGAATTGCAGAAATAGCTGTTCTTAAAAGTGAAAGAGATTCTTGCTAGTGTAAGGGAAATAAAGGGGAAGCAAGAGTGCAGAAATGCATGCCTGGGTGTTTTGTGCTTTCTGCCCTGAAACTGAGTGCCAATAAACTGTCTGCAAGTAGAGAAAAACAAGCTAAAAAATACAGTCAAAGAACAAATATGTCTATTTTTAGTTGTTACAAGCAGAGGGAAAGATGCAACCTGGTTGAGATTCCCATGAGAGTTTTGTTGCTTTGCTTAGTTCTGCTTTAAGCAGTATGTGCAGCCTATTGCTGAGTAGCTTTGGGATGCTGAGATGGTCTTGAGCAGGAAAATTGTGTACTTGCCTTGAACATTTTAAAACAGCTTCAAAAGTCACATTTAAAAAAAAAAAATCTCAGTTCTTTGAAGTTAGGCACAGTGGGTTGGATGGATTTCTGAAAATATTCATCCTGCCATTTGGGAATTTTTGGCAAAAAGGGAATCATGAAGTTGAAGTGGGAGTGGCTGCAGCCTGTTCTAGCTCAGTTAAAAGCTGAGAATTAAACAATATCTTAGCAGCACCATGGCATAATTACTTACAGGTTTTTGCTTTGTGTGTGTGGTCTTAAACAGTTACTAAAGGGAACATTCCTACTCTGCTCAAATTCTGAAATAACTCTGACATGGATGTGCCAACTCCTGACACTTTGTTCAGCCTATAATGTCTTTTAAGGCAGAATTTTCAGCTGGAGTCTTGACTTAAAACTGTCATGTGTGTGTCTTGCCTGACATAAGACTTAGCTTTCTGATTTATCCTTCATTACCAGAAAAAGATGTTATGCACAATGCAGATGTTCTTTGTCTTAAGTCATTTAGAGTTTGAGGGGGTTCAGGCAGCCCTAGAAAACTGCAAAGTTTGGACTGTGCTGTAGCACATGTATTATGAAATGGGAATGACTTGTGATTTTTGTCTTAGTTGTTCATATCTCTCTCCCATCTCATATGAATGATGGATTCTAATATATGTGAGATTCTTATGGTTTATTGTCCTGGGCTAACACAGCCCACTCTCATCTGCATGGGGAGAGACTGGAGCTTGTGAGAGAGAAAGTAACACAAAACCCTCACCTCTGGGTTGAGATAAAGAGTTGAGATAAAAAGTTTTACTGGTGATGATCCAAGCATAGTTACCTTAGCCTGTTTGCAAAAAAACAGTAGCAATATGCAGAAGCAGCAGCAGAAGCCAGCAATAAAAACAGTTCCCCCTACGCAATCATGCAGAAGCCCACCCGGTGGAAATGCCAAACATCCTAAAAGCTGGAATCTGGAAGCAGCAGCTGGCACAGGAAGCCTCTCCTGTTACCATGTGAACTACGAGCCCCATGATGATTTGCTCCAGCCAGCACTTTCATTTTGGAGCCGACGTGAGGGCAGCATGGTTCTGAATATCAGCGGCAGATTTGACTCAACGCATGACATTTATTCAGAAACCTTAACATGCAAAGTGAGCAGCCAAGAAGGTATAGTGGAGATGACAATACATAAACACACCCTCCTGTCCTCTCACATGCCCAGTTTGTAATGGGAATTTAATTTTAAAATGGTTTCCCAGTGGATCTGTGAACTTCCATTTCCCTAAGTGCCAAAATGAGAAGTACTTTTCTAGTCAAAAGAGGTTTTAAGCACAAAACAAATCTAAAGTACTGGAAATAAGAGAAATTGTTTTAATGCCAAACGTGGCTTTTTTCCCCCCTCGTCTATGTTTTGCCTTTAAGGTTTGTTTGCTTCAGGCAGGTTGGTGAAATCTCCCATCCTAAGGTATTGGGAGACAGTCAAGATGCTAAAGAAATCCAGTATCCTGAAATATCAATGTCTCCTGTGGGAGTTAAATTGCAATCTGGACTCCAAGTTGTTGTACAGTGACTTTGTCTTGCACCTCGTGCAAAATTTTGCTGTCTGTCATTGCACTCACTAATTATATTCAGTGTTATACAATAAACATGTGAGAGAATATTGGATCTGAATGCAGATTTAGGAAAGGACAATCCAGTACAGGCACTGATAACTTTTAAAGACAAGAAAGTCTGATCTATTTGCTGTTGGCAGAAACCTGCCAGGTGAAAATGAATTTTGATGTTAAAATAATGAAATTTTAGGTAATCTGTTTTAATAATGAGCTAAATGCACAAGTGGGAGCTTAGCATCTTATTTTAATGTAACCGTTTGAAAGATTGTTAGTTGGAATTATGTTTATGTATGTGAAAATTTTTATTAATAATGTGTGAAATTGCTTTTGTATCATCTGTAAACTTCTGTGATGCTTGAGGGAAGGTTTCTGTTGAGACAGCTTGTTTCCACAGGCTTCTATCAAAAACATCAAACAGCTTCTTGTTCCTAATCCTTTTCAAGCTGGGAGGTTTTTTTCATATTAATTTATTCTGCTAAGCACCTCAATAAAGGCATGCTTTATGACAAGAGTGGCTGGCTGGTTTTTAAATGGACATTTGGAGCTCCTTGCTGTCAGTAGATACCTTTTGCTGTGGTTTGCCAGTGTGCCCAAAACCTCTGTACAGCCTTGGTGAAATGTGGTATAGAACTTCAGTTTCTGCCCAATACAGATACTCTGTGTGCTAAAATGTAAAACATGCAGATGTGTTCTTAGCATTTTATCATCTCCCTGTAACTCATCCTACCTTTCTCTGGGAGGAACCGTGGCTGCAAGGCTTGTCCTACCTTTAGGCTTTGTTGCGGGTTTCCTTAAGGTTATTTGCACATCCTCTAATCCCCCATTTCAATAGCAATCTAAAAAGCACATCTATTAATATTTCCAGTAAGTGTAATTTAGAAGATACAGCTAATCACCCTCTATGCTCAATTGCCACTCTAGTGAAGACAAAAGCTTTTGGAGTGATGTTAGCCTAAAGCCTATGCAGGTATTTCAAGTTTCCCAATAAGCTTTATATTTTATATGTGCTAGATGTGGCTGAACAGCAGAGTCCTAACAGTCAACAAGCAGAATAAGCTGTGTTTATTGACAGCAGTGCTACAGAAAGCTCTCTGGGCTGATCAGCTTGCAGCACTGCTGCTTTACAGACCACTGTGGGACCTGGAACCTGCAGCTGTCCATAATTCACCTTTGAAGAGAAGCTTGGTGGAAATGTCTCTGGAAAATGGAGTAGGGATTAATGGCAAAGTATTCTCGTGAAAACTCTGATACAGTAATTTAAAATACATTGGAAATCTTGCTTTTTCTCTCTAGTTAATTAACGGGAAATTGCTATTTCCCCAGGCTTTAAACATCACTTGCTTGCGATGCTCTGCTTTAGCTGCACCATCAAAGAGCAGCCATCTAAAGGTGCATCATTTACTGATAACCATAGCAGAAGAATAACATGCCCTTTACCCTAGTATATATAGTTCAGCTCCCATTCAACCTGTGCTTTCTGCCGCTGAGCAGCTGCGAGGAGCAACTTTGTGCTGAGCTTTCCTACCTGTCCTTTAGCGTAGAGATTTTTAACAGACACAAGCCCTTAAGTCTGTGGCGTTTGGGCCGGGGTCCGTTTGAGGGTTTTTTGGTTTTTTTTTTTTTGGCTGTAAAACTTGTAAATAGCCTGGCAAATAGCGCTGCAATACTTTATTATCCTTGCATTTTGAATGAGAATGTTCTGTAAAGGCTGGTGGCTGCAGCTGATCAGCTGAATGCTGAGCACGGAATGACAATTCAGCAGGACGGGGGAGGGCTGTGCGCGGTGGCGAGCGGCAGGGGCACCGCTCGCTGCGTGTTGCTTAATCAGCATGAAGCTATTAGCAAATTCTTGCCGTCTCAGCTATAACGTCCTGCTAATAGGTTTGCTTTATTGCATAGGATAGTCAAAGAAGCTTGGAATCTTTTAGTAATTTTAAGTAGCATAACATTCCTCTTTAATGAAGTTTGACAGCATTTTCTGAACTCCCTCATGCTGTCTAACAAGGGTACCATAAATGCATTCCTGTCTGCTAAGTGCTGGTAACTTCATTTGTGCCTTTTCCTAGTGGTAGCTTTCTTACAGGAGAGCTTTTGCCATACTTTTCAATTCTAATGCATTATATAAAATGGATTTCTGGCAGCAAAATGCATCTGTATAATTAGCCCATTTTAGTGTACTCTTTTATTTGTCAAAGTTTTATATTTGTTGGAAGACTTTGTAAATATTCAGTAAAAAAGCCTCAAACAACCAACTTTTTAAGGCATGATGTAGCATACAATCCACACTATTACTATTTTTATCTTAATAACCACATTGAAACTTAATTTGAACTGGAAGCATTGCATCTAACTGCTTCTAAACAGGTAACTATTGAAGATTAAATTGCACTACAGTTGCTCAGAAGCCTGAAGTGAAGCAAACGGCTGAAGCAGCCCAGTTCACTTGGCTTGCAAGACCTCTACTTTGTATTACAAAATGCAGCTTGTTTCACCATCTGATAACTTGCAACCTCTCAGGGAAGACAAGTGACTTGAAGTTTCCTGTCACTGCTGCAGCTGTAGGAGCAAGCCGGGTGGAAATGGCCACAGGTCGCAGTGAAACTGCTCCTCAATGAACGTGGGATTTGCTATCTAACTCCTGACATTTTGGTTTTGTTGGCTTGCTTTTTTCTTTTTTTTGGGGGGGGCAAATTGTACCTGTGAACTTAAGCAGCTTCATTTCTGAGGGCTGTGAAGAGATAATTCATAGCCAAGGAATAATGATGTAAGCACAAGCCTTTGCAGCTGGCTAGGACATTTCAGTATATTGCTTCAGGTACTGCTGGAAAACCTTGTTAGGATAGAGCTGGCTTCACTGCCTTTGTGGTTGTCAGCCAGCACAGAAGTGGGTTTGTCCATTGCTGAGCTGTTCTGAAATGGATGCATTAATCTTACAAAGTATAGCATTGTGTGTACTTTCCTGTCTAGTTTGCTTTTCATCTTTGTGTTTTGGGTTTATCACCTCAGTGAAGAGGAAGGGAGCCACTACAGGATTGACATGAATGAGTGAATGGAGGCATGTCCTTATTCTGAAATCTGAGAAGCCTGATTTTTTTTTCCCAACACTCATCTCACAGATTTGTGGGAATGTCTGAAATCAGAAGCATGTCTGGATCCAGTGGAAGCTTCTTGTTTTATCCATGTCAGTTTTGCTACAGGTTGAAGAAAACTGCCCTCAGCCTTTTTTTGGTAGTGGGGAAAAAAAGACAACCTTGCCTTTCTTTACTGCTATGTTTCTGAGTGTTTTATGACTCTTTCTGGGTTGTAACTTATTTTAAGTATTGATATACCCTGGAGGTATGAAGATGAGAGGAAAATATAGCATCTTTTCTTGCTTAAATTGATTAAAATATTCCCACCATACTTGACCCAGGTTTTTCTACTAAAAATTAATATTAGCAATACATTTAAAAAAAAACATTTTTGACTTTGCAAGAAGTGACTATAAGCACTCTGAACAATGTGCCTATTTTTCTTAAAGAGAAGTAAAAGTGGACAGACATAGCAGCCCAGCATACCTAAGAATATATGTGTCCTTTGCCTCACTACACTTCCCTTTGCATCTCATTGGATGACAGCTGTGGCAAAAGTAGCTGCTGGTCCCTTCTCACAGGTGATTAGAGATACAGGAAGAGGGAACTGCCTTAAGCTCCACCAGGGGAGGTTTAGCCTAGGCATGAGGAAAAAAAAATTCACTGAAAGAGTGGTCAAGCATTGGAACAGGCTACCCAGGGAGGTGGTTGAGTCACCAGCCCTGGGTGTCTTTACATGCGTTGCTTAGGGATATGTTAGTGTTGAGCTTGTTAGAGTAGCATTTATGGTTGGAGCTGATGATTTCAAGGGTCTTTTCTAACCTGAATGATTCTATGAACAGAAAGAAAAGCAATAGTCTATCAGAGAGAGAGGTAAGCATTTTTTAATGCTTATTGACACAGACTGGTGAAAGACCTTTAGCATTGCCAGGACAGGCGAAAGCTTAGCTGGTAAGTGGGCAAGAGCCAGCTCCCTAGATGTGTTTATTTTACAGCTACCTTGGTTTACTGGTTGCTTGAGGTAACAGGTCTATAGTGATAGGACAAGGGGCAACGATTTGAAGCTAGGGAAGAGGAGATTTAGATTGGATGTTAGGAACAAGTTCTGCACCATGAGGGTGGTGGAACACAGGAACAGGTTGCCCAGGGAGGTAGTTGAGGCCCCATTCCTAGAGATACTCAAGGTGAGGCTTGCCAAGGCTCTGAGCAACCTGCTCTAGTGGAGAATGTCCCTGCTGACTGCAGGGGAGGTTGGATTAGATGACCTTTGGGGGTCTCTTCCAACCCAAACCATTCTATGATAGTCTACGTTCTTCAGAGACAGGCATGTACCCCATAGAATGTTACATACTCACACCTACTTACAATAGCTAGTAAATTTACTTCACCATTCTGTGATCTCACTGCCAGGCAGCACCAATCTTGCAGGTGAATCAGCCATCAGCATAATAGTCTCCTGTGGTTAGAAGGGCTAGGGTGGCACTGAGGAAAACGTGTTATTTTATATTGTTTATATAAAAGCATTGCTTGTGTTATATTGTATGTTAAAGTTGTTTACTTGAAAATGCTAACAAAACCACTGTCTTCAAAGATCAATTTTTTAACTCCAAGGGGAAAGCTTAAGCTAGTAAGCAAAAGTCCATTTCTCTCTTAACTCTTATAAGATGCAGCTAAGCCTCTTAAGAGAGTTGCCTCCTAAGTCAACCAGACACTTCAAAGGCATCTCTGACCTGGCAGTGACCTACAAACACCTACAGGGTCTGAACATGGAAGGGTGTTTATTGGTTTTGTTTTCTTTGTTGTTGTTGTTTTTTATTAATAGTAACTATTTTGATGTCTGAAAAGGGTAGCTGTTGAAAAAATTGCCTAAGATTAGAAATATGGAAGCAATCACTGTTTTAGAGGTATAGAGCTAGTGGGGACAGTATATAAAATGTGGTTCTTCCAATCATGTATTCTGGGATTGTGTAGCCAGGCAGGATGCCTAGAACATAAGGACAGGCTACAAGATTTGAAGCTCTTCAGCCTGGAGAAGAGAAGGCTTCCAGGAGACCTTAGAGTAGCCTTCCAGTATCTGAAGGGGGCTACAGGAAGGTTGGGGAGGGACTATTGACAAGGTCTTGCAATGACAGGACAAGGGGCAATGGGTTTAAACTGGCAGAGAGGAGATTGAAACTGGATGTTAGGAGGAAGTTGTTTGCAGTGAGGGTGGTGAGACACTGGCACAGGTTGCCCAGGGAAATTGTGGAGCACAAAATCACCCAATGTGATCTTTGATCATGTTGGGCGGTTCTGTGCTCCACAACCTCCCTGGAGGTGTTCAAGGCCAGATTGGATGAGGCCTTGAATGACCTGTTATAGTGGGAGGTGTCCCTGCCTATGGCAGGAGGTTGGAACTAGATGATCTTTGAGGTCCCTTCCAACCTTACCATGATTCTAACATAGTCTTTGTGTGTTGCTCTTGGTTTATAAATTGGGCAGTATTGAAACTGGGTTTTGATTTAATGTTTATGGAAGCTAATGTAAGCAGCCACACTGACTGTTTTCTGAAGGGACTGAATTGCCTTCAGAAATGGAATGTTGTAATCAAGGAAACTGCCCACTGGAGATTTGGTGGTGTCTTGATAATAGTAATTGCAAATAATGAAGTGGGGGGAAAGCTCTGAGAAGCAGATACAGAGGGTAGCAGCTGCCTGGGGGTTGAGGAAAGAACAGAGCCTACTGATTGCATGACAACATATTCCTGTTAATACATGAGCAATGGAAGGCCACAGAAGTAATTCTAGTACCTGATCTCATGCTATATACCAAGGTTTATTCCTGGGCCAGTTAGCTGTGTTATTCACTGGAGTTTGCTGCCTTCATTTAATCCCATTCCCAGTGCGTGTGCTGATACATTAGCATTGCTCATGCTGTTTGAGCACTGGTGATGTCCTACAGCTGCGGACCTTAGGAAAAGCTTCTAAGCACTGCAGTTCATAAGCTGGAGAAGATGCTTTGAAATCCTCATTCTAACACCTCAGAAAGAAATAGCACAACAAATGCTTGCAGAATTTGCTGCCACAAGCAACGTTTAGTGAAGCAGAGTTTTCTCACAAGTGAAATTTGCTTTTACAGCAAGGGGCAACAGCTGTAAATTGTGTGGGAGTTTTGCATTTTCTTGTCAAGTGTTTGGAATGAAATACCCTTTCTGATGGAACACAGATTTGATGACTGCTGTGGTTTAGAATTCTTTTGTAAATTGTTCTCTCTCTCTCTCTATTTAAATAAAACACTTAATATTTGGGAAGCAAGCACAAGGTATTAAAATTGTTAATGCCTCTAGCATTTTCCTTCCCTTTCAAATAGTAGAATATTACAGTTTTTGTTCAAATGAGTCATGAGGTTTTGGTAACTTGCATGGTGATTTTGTTTGATCAAGCTGTACTCCAGCTCTTTTAGGCTTGCTGAGCAATACAATTTCAGTAACTTGTGAGTAACTTGAATATTTTATTAGAGGTGATGTTTACTTTCCCTTCTGCACTTACCATGGATGCTTGGCTTTACACTGCTTTGTGTAAGCATCAGACCCTCCAAATTACACTTAAATGCTATGGGATCTGTACTTTTCAAAATGTGAAGTGTAGAAAAAAATGCTATTCATTTTGAAGTGATTTAAACTGATGGAAATTTTTCTTGACCTTTAAGCTATAATTCTACCCCCAATTTTATTTCCTTGTGGCTAACCTTTTAGATGTGCTATGGTACTGTAATTGTGACCTCCCAGAAGTTTTCTGTGAAGGCATTAATAATCTGTCTTAAAAAATACTTTGGCCTATGTGAGGCAAGTGAAATTAATATACATTAAATCAGGTAAACCAGTAAATGGTGTGAGGGCATTCCATCACTCCAGTGTTGAGACTATGCTGCTGAAACATATATAGAACAATTCAAGAGTCTGTTGTGCTCTTGTGATTCTTGCCTTTCTAAAAAGCAGTTTCTCTTGGCACATTACAGGACAGTTTTCCACTGGACAAAGCATATGGAATTTTTCTGCTGTTTTCTTAGTGTACTATCTTAGTTTTTATAGACAATAACCATTGAAACACATCACAAATGATTCCCAATGACTTTATTCTTCACAGATTTGCGTTCCCATGTGTACTGCAGGTTCCCCAGAGGTCAAGAATTCACAGCAGTTAAATTAAAATGCAGAAGAAACTTGGTGCTTTTACTAGTACTGTTGAAAGCATCCTTATTACAGGACTGACTTAGTACCACTTCCATGAAGATGGTAGTGTGACCTACAGGAAGACTGGGACTCTTTAGAAGGGATTGTAGTGATAGGGTGTGGGGCAGTGTTTTGAAACTGGAGCAGGGGAGGTTTAAGTTGGACATAAGGAAGAAGCTCTTTACAATGAGAGTGGTCAAATACTGCAACAGGCTGCCCAGAGCTGTGGTTGAGGCCCCATCCCTGGCAATAGTCAACATCAGCCTCAGTGTGGTCCTGGGCAGCCTGATATAGTTGGAGGTGTCCCCACTGACTGCAGGGGGGTTGGACAAGGTGACCTTTAAGGGTTCCTTCCAACCCCAAGGCATTCTGTGAATCTGTGAATTTCTGAAATCAATTACAGATACAGCATTAAGTCTGTGGAAAGTTCCCAGTGTGTTACATGGTAAAGTGGACAGGGTGAAAAATCAGGGAAGGAAATTAACTGACCATTGTGTACTGTGGTCCCTCTTTCCCAGTTGGGGTAAGCCTGCTGTGTAAGCATGCATGAAGTGTTTCATGTGGTGTTTAAATTTTCTACTATAGGAAAAGCAGCTTTGTCTATAGCCTTGGACAAAAGCTTTTTTATGGAAGGGAGCAGCTAGATTGTGCAAGTGGTGATATGCAAGCACGGTAAACACTGTCATCTTTGTGCATGTTTGACAAGGGATCCCATTGTGAGGTCCTGTTTCCGTTTTTTAAAATACTTGACATCACTGTTGCAGTCCTTCCATCAATTTTGTGCTTTCTTTTGTTGCTAGAAACTTCCTAAGCTGGTATGGAGCCATTTTGCTCACTGATGTGCTCATGAGCATGCAGCAACGGCAATGTGGAATCTGTAGAGTATGCAGGGGAAAGGTTCTTCCATCAGTTTTATTTGAATGGTGATCTGGGAGTGTTATCTCTGGTACTCAAGAGACAGCTACCTGCTCCTCTCTGTAGCAGGTCCTGTGTACCAGAGTCCTCCTGCTGCAGCTGCTTCCCACTGCTGTTCCTAAGCTGTTCCTTGTGAATTTGATAGGAGCCACCTCTTGGCTTCCTGCTGCAGGGTTTTTGCAGTGAGATTTATAGAGTCATTGTTTTGTTGAGTATGAAAACAATTTAAGTCACATAAATCACTGTTGGTTGATGAGAAGCTCAACCATGAGCAGGCAGTGTGCTCATGCAGCTCAGAAGACAACCATGTCTTGGGCTGGATCAAGAGGAGTGTGAGCAGTGGGGCAAGAGAGGGGATTCTGCCCCTTGACTCTGCTCTTGTGAGACTCCACCTCGAATTGCATGTCCAGGTCTGGTGACTCCGTCATAAGAAGGACACAGAGCTGTTCGAGTGAGTCCAGGGGAGGGCCACAAAGATGATCCAAGGGCTGGAGTACCTCTGCTGTGAGGATAGGCCGAGGGAGCTGGAGGTGTTCAGCCTGGAGAAGACTCGGCGGGGGAACCTTATAGTTGCCTTCCAATACCTGAAGGGAACCTAAAAGGAAAGCCAGAGAGGGATTTCTTATAAGTGTATCTAGTAACAGGACAAGAGGGCATGGTTTGAAGCTGAGAGCAGGGTTAGGCTGGACCTTGAAGAAGTTCTCCAGTACAGGGGTGATGAAACTCTGGAATACGCTGCCCAGAGTGGCTGTGGCTGCCTCCTCCCTGGGAGTGTTCAAGGCCGGGTTGGATGAGGCCTTTGGGCAACCAAGTCTAGTTGAGAAGTGTCCCTGCTCATGGGCAGGGGGGGGTTGGAGTAGATGATCTCTGAGGTCCCTTCCAACCTGAGCCATTCTTTTGGGCTACCAAGAAAGGAGGAATGTAGTTTTAGAAGTTTTTTTGCTGTGCATTACAGTATCACCAGACAGGGATTTATATTGTCAGCAAATTTGGGAATGATTTTCTTTCGTGTGTGTGTGTTATGGGACAGCTAAAGCAGAAAGGGACTTAAACGGCTGAAATAGCACAAGTACATTCTGGCAGGACACAGTGTCCTATGTCCTAAGACTCTTTGTTTCATAATCTAGTTTCATAAACCAAAATATTAACAGATGTATTTATATTATAAGGGATTGTATGTAAATAGCTCCAGAAATAGAATAGAGTAATAGCTCAGCCTGTTATTCACTGTAAGTAAAATGCAAAACTGACCAAAACACAGAATGAGTGAAAGTAAACCAAATGCTTACCTTTACTATACTCAACCTGATAGAAAGTTATTGACTAACCATTAAAAAAACTCTTAAAACTTTGATTGTATCTGCTTAGTTACTAAATGGGACATTTAAAACATTTAACTGTTGAGTAGTCTTTGCTAGTCAAATATATTTGAATAGTTTTAATTATGCATTGCTTTGCAGTGTCATTTTTCTCATACCACTTCATAAAGACAAATCAACTGAACATGAGAACTTCAAGGAAGTTAAATAATGCTCTCATACCACAGCTTGTCTGAAATTTATAGTCAACTATTAACAGTCTTGTAATATTCACTGTTGTGTTCCTTGGACTTAGAGTGCATTATCCTGTTGAAAAGGTTGGTGCATTAATAATTGTTTGGCTTCCCATTTCAGTTTGGCTAGTTAAATTATTTGGCTATCTTATCTTCTAAATGATTAAAGGAATTGCTGAAAAATCTCCCTTGTGTTTTTTTGGGTATCACAGTAAACTTATAATCTGTTTGAATATGGCAGTAGAAAGTAGGGTTCAGAAGATGTTTGTGACAACCTAAGCCAAGAGCAGAAAGAGGAAGGAGATGAGCTAATTATTCCAGCTGAAGCTGTCACCTCATGAACATGAAACCATAGAGTGTTTGAGACTTTTTGTATTTTTGCTGTTGAATAAAGCTGGTGTTGAAGTCAGGCCTTCCTAAAAGGACAGTGGCAATTCCTTGGCAGGAAGCTTGGTTGTTCAGGGGGCTGGGATGCTTCATTCCCCATCTGAGGGTTGTGCCTCTTCTCCTTCCTCTAGCTTGCTGCTGCAAGGAGCCAGCATTCCTCTGTTCTCCTTCAGTGTAATGCTGTTCTTTTGCATGAGTGTGGATAATCTGTTGCTTGTAACTTCATAAAGAAGATTAAGATGAGATTCCCCCCCCGCCCAGTTATTTTCCTTCATTTTTAGCAATTAGTTTCAGCAGTTTGAATGCTGCTACTGAAATGGAAGCTTTCAAGTTCCTAACACTAAGAAAAGCTGCAAACAGGCACAACAGCTAAAGCAATTTGTTTGTAAAGGAGGGAAAATGACTTGTGGCAGGTCACATTTTATAGGTTGGCATTGCAGTTTTCTTTAAGCAGTTATGCCCTAGAAGTTGTTGTATTGGATTTGAGTTCTGTAAAAGGGAAAAAGAGGTAATTGCCACTTTCAAAGACACTTTGTTTATTGTCTTTTAGTATGCTGTAATACGCTCTCAGTGCAAGAAAAGAAACGAAACCCATTTCTAAGTGGTGGATAGGGAAGAGAGCTGTAGTTCTTGTTTCTCTCAGAACTACAGTCTTGCCCTGTTGGAGTGCAAGGAACCTTTTTTTTTTGTTGTTTGCTTTAATTTTGAATGCCTAAACAAATAGTGCAGCCTGGAAAAAAAAAACAACAAAAACAAATCAAAAAGGCAACCCCCTACCCCATTTCTATACAGTACCATTGAAATGTAAGGTATCCTCTGAGAAGCTGATACAGACCTTGGTAGTGAGAAAATACCTGGTGAAGTATAGGCAGTTTGCTTTTCGTTGCAGTGAGTTCAAGCTCTGAGAGGCCTGATAGTGTATCTGCAGCCTTTGTTGAAAATGTTGGCTGTTCATTCATGAATGATTAACTCGTCGTTTTATTTAGAAGCACGTCCCTGCTTCCTGCTGTGCTGGTATAAAAACTTCTGCTCTGCCAAAGCTGTGTCTACAGGCCCTGTTTGAAGAGGGCTGCTTGGTGAACCTGGAAGCGAAACTGCCTGCATGAAACTCTCTTCCTTATCTGTTTGCAGGGATTTAGTGCAGGCAACCTTTTTTGGGAGGCAGGACTTAAATATAGCAGATTTCTGAAGCATTACAATGCAGGACATTACTGAGCTCGGGGTGGGGGGAGCCTCTTATATTCATAAAGTTATCATAGTGCTTCCTGGGCTGTACCATTTGCATTCTGTTTTTTTACCAACATAGAAGCATTTATAATTTTTCTCTCGCTTTTTTTTTTTCTTTCTTCACTTTTCTAGCAAGACTTCTTCATTGTTCTGAGCAGGAGAAGGCAAGATGAAAAGTCTGAAATCCATATCAAATAGCAAATTAATGTTGAGGTGTTTTGAGCATAAGGCATTTTGTGTGCGTGCATGGGCACGCTGAAGGACGTGTTCTGGTGATGCTGATAGCGAGAAGATAAGGAGTCTCCTTCCACTGATACAGCTCTGTGTTTATGAGCATTCAGAGTTTTTTAGTGCAAAAATGAAGGTCAGGAGTGAAGTTTTAGCTGGAAGTCCTCATGTACAGACAGAACAGTGTTTAGCGTACATTTAAGTTTCCCATAATCAGGTATTGGGGAAAGCAGCTGTGGAAGTGGTCAGGAACTGTTTTGATCAAGTTATGCTAGATCCGTTTGCATTGATACATTGGGAACGAGTTATGGGTTTGGTAATGAAAGGAAAGCAAATTAATATGCTTGGGGATTTGAAAGTAATTACTAAAGGTTTTTTGCAGAACACCATTTAACTTGAAACGCTCATCTGAAATGAAAGGCTTGGGAGCTCTGCAGGGACATCTAGTGGGACCTGCCTCTGCAGCACTCCCCACGCTGGGAGGGGGAGAGGATAGACCTCCCTGCCAGCACCCATGTAGAAAGTATGCTGAAGTTCATTTCGACCAAACCTGAGCTTTCTGAAAGCTGGTTTTATTTTCTCATCAGTAAATGAGAAAGTCTTCACAAAGTTAGGCTTGATAAGGTCGTTGGTGTAGGTACACCAATGTACCTCGTTGCGTGGCTCAAGGTATGAGGAAGTGTTACCGTGTGCTACGTGGTTGTTTAAAATAGTTCCTGATAAGAAAATGGTATCCCTCAAAGATGTGATCGTGAGCTAAAGCTCCATGTTGTAATTAGGCTGATGGCTTGGCATTTTTTTTTTCTGCTTTGCTGTGAAAGCAGCAACTTACAGGTGCCTTGCAAAAAAACATCTTGCAGTTTGCCCCCAAAAAAATCTGTTGGGAGAGAGAGAAAGTAGCTGAAGGCTTGGTTGGCAGGAGAGGTAACTATCTTGTTTTTTGTTCAAGACAGAAACTCTGTCTTTCTCTTGAAAACCAGGAATTGGTATATTGAGTTTGGCAGTACTGAGCGTTCAGAAGAAACCCCCTCATTATACTTTCTTACCACATTATTGTTTTAAACTTAACCAGTGTGCTGCCTGACTTACCGCGGCAGTATGCTGGCTGTGGGCTTCAGGTGCTGCCTTAGCACATACATGTCCTGCAGCTTCATCAGGAGTTGTTCTGGTTATAACGTTGAAGCTGTTGAAGACTTCAGTGTGAAACTTCTGAGCCCTTTTCACAGATTGCTATGGGTTGGAAGGGACCCTCAAAGGTCATCTTGCCCACCTCCCCTTGCAGTCAGCAGGGACATCACCAACTAGATCAGGTTGCCCATGGCCACATCAGTGGTCTTGAATATCTCCAAGGATGGGACCCTAACCACATCTTTGGGCATCCAGTTCCAGTATTTTGCCACTCTCATTACAAAGAACTTCTTCCTTATTACAAGCATTCTGTATCTTAGATTTTCTGTTTGGAAAACACTTTTGTTAATACACAAAGCTGTTCTTTTAATAATGGCCCTTTGTTATCTTAATGAAAACAAAAAAGCAACTGGTGAAATGCAGGTCAGACAGCCTTCATGCTGCCTGGAGTGGAGCAGCAATTTCAGGAGGATGCGAGTGTTGTGTAAGCTTCTGGCCTCCTGCCACTGCAGCCAGGATGCTTCATGATGCTTTTGCCACTTCCTTGAAATAGAGGAAGACCCTGAAGGTTTGTGCCTTCCTCCCCCGTGCAGGTGAATGCTCTTGATTCAGTTGACAAGCCTGGTGGTTTGGTGGTGGGACAATTGCCGTGAGAAATGAAGCTCTGTGGGCACTGGGAAATGAATGCAGAGACTGCGCTCTCCAGGGAGCAGACCTCAAGGTTACTCTCTCAGCACCCTGATGAATCGAGGTTCATCCTCTAAGACCGTGGGGTGATGTTTTGGTCATAGGAGTGCCCTCCAGAGCATCTCTACCAAAGGCAGCTGTTCTGCCCTCATCAGAAATGAGAGCATGGACTGGGGGGAGGATGGGATTTGGGCACTAGAAAAATAGTCTTATGCTGTTCATCAGATTTTGTTCCAGATCGTTGTTGAGTGGTGGGGTTTTTTGTTTTTTGGGGTTTTTTTGGTTGTGGGGTGGTTTTTTGTTTTTTTGGTTTTTTTTTTTTTTTTGTTGTTGTTTTTTTTTTTTTTTTTTTTTGTTTTTTGTTTTTTGTTTTTTTTTTTGGTTGGTTGGTTGGTTTTTTTCCCTTTGAATTAGAGGAGGATACTAATTGGTTTAGGCAGCCTGATTTTGCCAGTGCTGGAATTTCTCCCTCCCTCTCTTGTGGTTTGTCTTAAACTTACTGTACTTGCTCTATCTAGTAAGCTCTGTTTTCTCTTTTAAAGGCACACAAAACAGGTCCGTGCCTGTTTTAATCTCATTAAGTTCCTCTCTAGCTGTTTCCCCTTTTGGTTGTGGATATTGCCATATTTGGTTGTAGCTGTGGTGCACTTGGTTTGTATCAGATTGTGTGGCATGATGTGCTGTTGTGCCCGAGCAAACCTTGATAATTTATGATTAGATGTGGCCTAGATTAGCATCTTAGGATTTTAGTGTTTAAAAGTACATTATAAAAGCTCTTTTATGTAAGGCAATACGTTATTTTTTTTTTCCTGTGAAAGATGCAAGAAGAAGCTGCACAAGGACTTGCCTTCAGCAAAGCTTCTGAATTAAAATGAAGCAGGGGGGAGGGGGCAGTATAAATAATACAGTTCCTTCCCTTAGAGTGCCTAAATGTGCCCTAAGATACAGAGATGGCAGTGCATAACCAGGAAACCTTCTGGCTTAATAACAAACTGCTTTCACAATCTCATAATCACAGCTCTTGTGAGAACAGATGCTCTGAGGTTCTGCATGGTGTGTTTTATTTCTATTATACTTTAGCAGCTGAACATCTGAAAGTGTGTTTTTTTCCTCCTTGACACTTTAATGGCTTCTTTGAAAGTGTTCCATGGTTTCAGGAAACACTGGGGGGCTTTTAACCATGCTTTCTGCTTGGCCTTCACGTTAGCAAACTGTTTATTAATGAGGACATTAATGGTTTGTTTTCCTGTGGATGTTTGTTGTTCTACTTGTGTGAGTGTACACAAATAAAATTGGGTGGATAAGAGTCTCCTCTGATTTCTGTGAGAAAGAGAATGGTAATCAGAACACTTGGTGGTAATGGCCTGGAATATTTTTGACTTTAAGCATCTGTTTGGAAGGGCATACAGGTGAACCATCCAGGTGTATCCCAGAGTTTCTTAGTCCCAACATCCAAGTGAGGTGTCTGTTTAGATCTTGCTGAGAAAAGTCCTGCTCTACATTCGCCACCATTGTGGGTAATGGTAGGACTCAATTATCTTAGAGTTCTTTTCCAACTGAAACAATTCTCTGATTCTGTCTGTTAGGAGGGAAGGGGAAAGTTTAGGGAACTATCTTTGCCTGTCAAGTGACATGTCAGAAATGCTACATTTTTATCTCGAGGAAGATCACATTACTTACAGTTCCTGAGCAATACTTGAACTGTAAAGCTGAAGTTTTTCAACAAGGCAAGCATATAATTATTCTGATGATGATTCCAGTGTATTTCAAATCCACTGTAAGGCATAATTATCAGCTGTCATCTGGGGAAATGCTGAAAAATTGTGTTACTATTAAATAAATACAGCTCGTGACATCTACCTTATAGTTAACAGTTTAAGGTTTTCATGCCCCAGCATCTTGTGGCTGTCCTTTGTGCTTTTGTACTTTACACCAAAATAAAAAAAAAAAAAAAAAAGGGAGTTTGTTGGTTTGTTTGACTACTGTAATATATTCTGAATTGCAAGGGAGCATTCTAACAGTCATTTGCTCTTTAACAATACATTTCTTCTCTCAATAGCCAACTACTCCACCAAGCCAAGGGAGGCCTGATTCACCAGTTTATGCTAATTTGCAAGAACTGAAAATATCTCAGTCTGCACTTCCACCAGTACCTACAAGTGCTCCGGTCCAAATAAATGGGGAATGGGAAACCCATAAAGATACTACAGGACGCTGTTATTACTACAACAGAGGATCACAGGAACGAACCTGGAAACCTCCACGGTGGGCCCGAGATGCAAGCATTAATAAAGGGGATCCCCAGAGCCATGCAGATCATGAGGTAGTTCCTTCTGAGATCACCAGCAATGAGATTGTAATGCACATGAATGCTGTTTTACTGTGGAATTTGGTATTGCTGAGTTTCCAAGCTGCCAAGGAGTCTCTTCACTTGTCTTTTTTGGTTGAATGTCCTCATGTGAAGCAGTGAACAATTTAACTCTTCAATCACTTTGGTGTACTTTTGTGTATGTGAGCTGTGTGCTGGTAGATAGGGTATGAGGAACATTTGTTTTAACTGCAAGGATTGTCAGGCACTGGAACAGGCAGTGTGTCACTGCAAGGGTTGTCAGGCACTGGAACAGGCAGTGTGTCACTGCAAGGGCTGTCAGGCATTGGAACAGGCAGTGTGTCACTGCAAGGGTTGTCAGGCACTGGAACAGGCAGTGTGTCACTGCAAGGGCTGTCAGGCACTGGAACAGGCAGTGTGTCACTGCAAGGGCTGTCAGGCATTGGAACAGGCAGTGTGTCACTGCAAGGGCTGTCAGGCATTGGAACAGGCTGCCCAGGGCACTAAGTAAGTTTCCGTTGCTGGAGGTATTTAAAAGGGATATAGATGTGGTGCACTTGGCTGTGTTTGTTTAGTGGTTGGTCTTGATGATCTTAAAGATCTTCTCCAACCTAAACAGTTTTATGATCCTGTGAAATTTTCTTGCCACAGGCTAGTGGCTGCAACAGGTAAACTGGCAAAATGTTTGTGGCTGTCACTTTGGTCTGTTCATTCCTCCTTGGCTGCAGAAGGCTCTCTTTCATCTGTATAAAGTGATTGCTTTTTTGAGTAGTAACTCTCCTTGTAGTAAGTGTTAACTGGTTTTCTGTTTTCATCAGTCCTCCTCCTTGTCATGAAAGTACTTCCAATAATTCTTCGCTCCCCATTTGCAAATGACCTCTCTGGCTCTTACTCATACCTCTCTGTACCACAACTTCACTGCATGGTTGCACGTTCAGAATGCCTGATTTTTTTCCTTTATTGCTCATAATTCACCCCAGTTCTTCTGTTTGTGATGCTTGAGGAGTTGCAGATTTGCCTTCAGATAGTTGTGTCTATGAAGCTTTCAGTCTTTGCAAGACCAATGCATGTTTTGATTAATTTTTAACTAGATAATAAGTTTATACTTCCAGTAGCACGAGTTCCTTAAGTAATTTGTGACCTTTCTGACTGGGTTATCAAAGTGTGTGTCTAGAGAGATGTATTTTGCAAGGTCATATTGGTTCACTTTCTAGCAGTTATGTGTTGAGTTTGAAGCTGCTTTTTCTTTTACTTCCCCTCCCCTCCCTTTCCCTTCCCCTTTCTTTTCTATTCTGCATTTGCAAGTGTATTTCGTGCTTGACTCTGTGTTCACCATTTTGTTTATGACCTCTGAGTACTTAAACCAAAGTAGTTAGACTAAAGGTTCAGATCTGAGCCTAAGCTATAGTAAAATATAGGCCATCCCAAATTTTGTCTGTTTGAGGAGATTTAGAGCAAATATGTCTCAATAAGTAGTAGAAACAGATTTAATACATGATTACAAATGAAGTTGGCTTGTACACAGTAGTTTAAGTTGTATTCCCTTCAGTTTCAGTAATGGAAGAGCATCAGCAGGAAGGGTAAATGCTAGTTGTGTATCTACTGAGAAGGAGCTTGTATCATAGTAGGTGGTAGCAGGATGGTAAGGTGATGTGAAACTAAGATCTGGGACTCATGTGTGCTAATATGTAATGTATTAGAGCACAAAATAGCTTATAATTGCTCTTGGAGCTTTATGGTTGAGAAATTGAATGTTAATGGATCATTAAGAAGGGGCAAAATTGTACTTAACTGGCCAGAGGAGTTGGTAACAGTTAATGTATCCAAAGAAAACACTTGCAAGTTATGGCAGTTATTTGGATGTGCTGGGGAGAAGCAGTGAAGTCCTGTCACTGGAGCCTTTAGGAAAGTGAGTAAGATTTTGGAATCCAGCAGAGTTTGTGACTTCTTGATGTATTTGAGGAAGGAGTGCTTAACAGGAGAAGTTTGTTGGGTAGTGATTTAATTAAGGTGGAGTGTAAGAGTAGTGAGATGTCACTATCAAAAAGAGTGGACAAGGAATGGCTTGGCAAAAATATGCAACAACTCAGGAATTTTGTTTAGGTCTGCAAATGTAGGTTAAGATGAGTGTTGTTATACAGACACCTTACAGTTTAACAGTTGATTGACAGGACAGGAATGGTTTTCACTTTCATGTCTCCTGTTTATTTTATGTGTGTTCAGTGTTTCCCCTGTATCAGGAGTTGCTTGAAAAGAGGCAAGTACAAATGCATGATGTTATTTGGTCATAACTCCTGTTAATTGTAATTATAATAGTAACAAAACTGTCCAAAGTCTACTACTTTGAGCATTAAGTGATAATGCACTTAATATTTAACCATTAAAACCCAATGTAAACTCACATTGTGTTTATATAGGATAGAATATAAAAGAAACATAATGTGAACCAATATGAATTCAATATAGCTGTTCTAAAAACCAGTGGTTCAGATGGGGGCAATAGCACTCTTATCACTCCTCAGTCTTAATTCTTCAAGTGTGAAAATGAGACTGAGGACTTTTATTTTTTGCCCCCCTCCAGTAGTTAGAAATTGACCCTTCAGAATTTCATGTTACCCCAGGTGCAAGAGAGGCAGCTGTGTTTACATGTTCACATTCTGGAGGCTGTAGGGGACCATTGCATTTGGGGTTTTTTTCATGTTACTTTATTAGTCACCTGGAAATTACCTATGGGTTTTGCTGTTCTTGATCAACTGGCTCAGGCCAGTGCAGGGAGTCTGTGTCACACAAGTGGCAAGCTACTTGGAAAGGTAACTCCAAACCCCTGTCCTATAAGCATTTGGGAATGTCACTAAACATGTAGTCTCTAAAACCTCTGGCTTTTAGAACTGGTAAGTTTCTAATTCATGGATATTTTTGGGTAAGATTTAAGATTTTTTAAAGACAAACACTTTTCTAGTTAAAAAGGAAAATTCTGCCTTTGTCCTGCTTTAATGTTTTCCTCAAAGCCTTTACCCTTGTGTTACTGAACCTTCATCAATAAGCAACTGTTGGGATTTCTGAATAGTAGGATGTGTTCCCTCTAAAGTGTTATGTCTTCTACTAGACAAGGATCCAAGGTAGTGTGACATTCAGTCCAGGAAACTCTGGCATTGTGGCATGGGATGCATGCTTTGAGTGATGCTACAGTGCATTAGCAAGGAGATGAACAAGGTGCAGGAGGGAACAGAAATTGTTTGGTGTGTATGGCAAAAATCTTTCTTTTACTTACCACATCAAACTTACTCTTTACATACCAATTCACTTCTGCCTTGAGAAAATAGTTTAGCTGTGCCTGTGCCCCTTGTTACAGGCAGCAGAGATGGAAGGAGAAGAGTAGAAATTCCTAACATTTTAGGCTGTATTGCATGAGTCCTGTGAAGTGCTGGGACCTGCGAAGGTGCAGCTCGGAATTTCAAGTTGTTTTTAAGCATTATCCTGTGTTCAGAGACTATTTGGGAGGGGAAGAAAAGGCTTTAGGTGTGACAGTTGGGATGTTCCTGGAAAACAAAGGCAGAAACTCTTCCAATGTTTTTGAGGCAGTGCAGGTTGCTAAAGCTGTGAGAATAAAATGTAGATCAGCCCAAAAAATCAAGTTAAAATTTGAGTAACTGAAATCTGGTGTAGTAGAACTTTAAAAAATGGTATTAGTGTAAACCAGTTGTTTTGAAAATACTTGGAATTGCCTAGAACTTCTCAGACATTTCTAAACTGTAAAAATGCATCTCTGATTCTCTGATGTAAAATATGACAATGTGAACTCCCTGCCTTTATGACTATTCTCTTTCTAGCCAAATAATCTTTGATCTTTCAGATTTTAAAGCTCTTTCATTCTCAAAACTGCCTTGTATGTTTCTGACTACTTGTAGCATCTTTCATCAGAAGAAAACGACCACAGTTCTTGTTACAGCCAGTCAGATAGTCAGTATGGTTCTCCTCCAAAGGGTTGGTCAGAAGAGTTGGATGAACATGGTCAGACCTTATATACCAATGACTATACTAATGAAAAGGTACTTTTTCCTTCTTCTCATCCTGTGTTCCAAGTCTCCTCTGCTGAGTCACTGCTAGAAATGCAGTACCTCAGCAGTATCTCCTTTTGGTTTTTAAACACGCATGAAACTTTGGCAAATGAAGTGGTTGGGGCTGTGGTTTTGGTTTTAGTTTTGGGTTTTTGTTTTATTTTTGTTTGATAGTTTTTTTTTCTTCTTTGTTGTTTGTTTGTTGTGTTGGGGTTTTTTCCCCCTTCAGTATGTTCTTCACTATGTAGAAAAAGTTTTTATATTTCTAGTTTGGTAACAAATGATATTAAATGAATGTACCATACATCATTTTCATCATTACAACCCTCTCCTCCCCATCCTCTTAATTACACTTCAGCAATGAACCTCATGCCAATATCATGTTTTTCTTGCTGTCTTTTTCAAAGCTGTTTCCATCTACATAAACCTTCCAGTTAGGATGGTTTCCAACTGAAAATGCTGTTAAATCACTTTTAGCACTTTTATCACTAGAGATTTTCAGTGATCCTTTCAGATGGAGACAAACCTCTTAATTAAACTACAGCTATATTGGCAGATTGATCATCTATCCTAATTACATAATTGCTACCGACAACTTACTCTGATTCTGGATATTGCATCAAAATTTCTCCCACATGAAGTAAATGACAATACTCTGCTGTGTTTTTGAAGCAGTCCCATTTTTCTAATTGTTCATTAAATTTGAACCTATTATTATTTTTTTTTCCCAGAAAGTGTTCAGTGAAACAGTATCTTCTTTATAATGTTGTAACACCACCTCTCCTCCAGTTGATGTATGCAATTTTTTTTTAATTCGAAAGAATTTAGTTTTATGGCAGTCTTGGAATTTTATGCTGCTTATTCTTTTCTTGATAAAGCTCTTTAGAGTGCTTACTTATCTTTTGGCAGATGGGAAATTTTTTTTTTTTTGATTGCACTAGTGTTGATAGAAACCAGTTTATTGGAAGGCAGTCTTGGGAAACCTGCTTGACCCAAGAGGTTTGCTTTGAGTGTTTCTTTGCTTATTTTGGTGCAATCTTCTTGTCAACCTTTGCTTGTGATAATTCTTTCTTTTCTGGATAGCTAGACACGGTTGTACCTTTTTGATTTGTGGGAGTTGCTTCCAGAGGTTGCAGAAATGATATTCTTAATGATTTATTTAGGAGCTTCATCTCCCATTCTTCTTGATGTTTTATAGCAGAGTTGTTCAACAATGTTTGCCAGCAGTTGCCAGTCGAGCTTCTTGTAATTCGGTAATTTCATGTCTAGAAGCTTTACACAGACCTGATGCAAAGATGGTTCCTTCTTAAACTGACACCATAACATTGATGAATGAGTTACAGCATCTCCAATAACATCTACTTATCACAATGTCTTGTGTGATATTGCAGGACTATGTTCTGAAGAGTTACAGAAGGAAAAGATATTAATGAGCCTAAGCTGAAAACGGCATCGCTGTCATTGCTAACTAACCTTGGTTAGTTAGTGGAGGTTGTGCACTAGACACTTCCGAAGTGGATGGCACTTTATTAAAAATTGACTTCAAATCCCAAGTATCAGAGACTGCTGTGTTAATACTGTCACTCTGATTTCCTTTCCTATCATCACATTTCTTTCTGCAGTGGCTCAAACACGCGGATGAACAAGGCAGACCATACTACTACAGCGCTGATGGTTCCCGCTCAGAATGGGAGCTACCCAAGGTGAGTGACCCAAAAAACCAAAAACTTGGACACCCTGAGGCTCTCTACTCCTTTATAAGTGTTCACTGGGAGTTATTCACGACAAGAGGACTTGGTTATTTCTTGGATTTTTGTGGAATTTCTGACTGTGAATTGAAAAAAAGAAATACACTCATGGACATGAAAAATGGATGTTTGTCGCTATTCAGGTGTCAGAGAAGATCCTGTATCTTTGCTGAACTGAGCAAGGCTGCAGAATAATGTATGGGATTCTGCTGTGGTAAAGAAAAGCTGTGTAGGGAAAAAAAATACTGTTTTGTGGGTTTTTTTAAACCTACAAAATGGCCCTGAAAAACTGTAGTCTATTTTTAGTACCCTCCAAAATGCCTATACAGACAGGTGTTGAAAACCCAGAAAGCTCATCTGAAACTTCTGCATCTTTGAGGATGACACAGTTTCATCAGCAGTGGTATTCTGGTATTTATTGATTTAGTAATTAAAATAGGAATTTGTAGGAAAGTGGCAGAGCTCTAGAGATGTTTGGCATTCTGAGGATGCACCTAATGATACTGCTTAATTCTCATTTTCACTTTGAAAAACTACAGGACAATTGTTATATCGAAACCTCTTATGAGTGGTAAGAGAAAACCATAGACTTTAGCATTGCAACTCTTGCTTAGATAATAATGGAGTTACTAGGGAAGAAAACCTACTCTTGGTCATTTTTTTTTTCACAGAATCACAGAATGTTAGAGGTTGGAAAGGACCTCCAGAGATCAAGTCCAACCCCCTTGCAAAGCAGGACTGCTTAGGGCAGGTCACACACAGCAGGCAGGTGTCCAGACAGGTTTTGAAGATCTCTAGAGGATTCTCCACAACCTTTCTGGGCAGCCTGCTCCAGGGCTCTATCACCCTCACAGTAAAGAAGTTTTTTCTCATGTTGAGGTGGAATTTCCAGTGGTTGAGTTTGTGTCCTTTGCCCCTTGTCCTGTCACTAGGTATCATTGACAAGAGACTGGCTTCACCTTTCTGACAGCCACCTTTCAGATATTTATAGACATTGATAAGATCCCCTCTCAGCCTTCTCCAGACTAAACAACCCCAGGTCTCTTAAGAGGATGCTTCAGTCCCTCAACCATCCTTGCAGCTCTCCATTGAACTCTCTCCAGCAGTTCCCTGTCCCTCTTGAAGTGTGGAGCCCAGCTGTGGTGTGACTTGGGCTGAGCAGAGTGCATTCACTTCAAACATTGCTTTCCCAAATCTGCTGTGAAACGAAATGATGGAATACTGTGGTGTTAAAGCAGACAAAAAGAGAAGAATCATTTTTGTTAGATAGTTTTTAATAATCTGGGATTCTTTAGAACTAAAAATCATCTGGAGTTTCTGGGGATAGCACATTAGCTGAGCTAGTACTGTAGCATTGGCAATCTTCACAGCTATAGCACGAGCCGCAAATGTGAACATGCTCAGGAATAACACTTGGAGTATTTCTGTGTGTGAAGAACTGTAAGGTTATATGCTGTGGAGGGAGGACAGTTACAAAACAAATTACTTCAGACAGTCTTAGAGAAAGCCCTCCAGTCATGTATATTTAAATGACGTGCAGGAATAGCTGAATGCCTCTGGCTTAAAGTGAAGTCTCAGATGGAGTGGCTCTGACAACTGCTGAAAAGTCTGTTAAGGCTCACGATGAGTGTGACCCAGCTTTTTGCAGTGGAAGAGGAGAACACAGTGAATTATTCTTTAGAATGGGTAACAATCTTTAACCCTCATTTGTGCTACATCTTGTTAAAGACTTGGAGTTTGCTCTTATGCCAGTGTGTTCGGGAGCAGTCTAATAAAAATTAGAGTTTAATGGTGGCTTAGGTCTTCAGAATGCATTCCTAGGCTGATAGCAGGCATGACAGCATGATACTTGGCCAGCCTCTGGCTGAGCTCCCTGCTCCAAGAGCAGGCTTTGAACAAAGTTCCATGTCGTATAAGCCTCTTTGGTGTTAATATTTCCAGACTGATACTACAGCTAAACTGTCTCTTCTCAGAAGTTCCTGCAGCTTTAGCTCCCCTTGCTGTATCCACAGAGGAAGCACAAGGTAGAGGAGCTTCATTTTTTTGCAGTCCTAACAGACCTAGCAGTCTGTTAATGCACTGTCTGTGCACTGACAATGCTGAGTATTTGCCCAGGGACCTCAATTCTTCTTCAAAGATCAGCAGTGTTAGTAATCCAGAGGGTTAGAAGGTGAAGCAATGGATGTCCAAAGCCAGAGAGTGCACAAAGCAGGTTACTCAGTGGTGGTTTTCAGTCACCTGTACATTTGAGTAGAGCTGCTTGTCTCAGTGGTCTTCTACATGAGTTCAGTTCCTTCTGTGCAGCTGATGCCTCCAACTGCTGCCACCCAGATATCCTGTGATGGAGAATGAGGAATCTTCTTCCCCTCCAGGAAGAAAGGGAATGAAGTCCTTCAGAATGCAAAAATTACTCTTTTTGTTTATGTAGGTTTAAGGAAAATCTCTTAATGATTTAGTTGATCTGTGACATAGGTGTGATACCTATTGCAGCAGCAAAAAGGGTAATTCAAAGCCAAGGAGGGTAGTAGCACTCAAGAGTGGCTTTGTTCTGAAACAACATTTAATATTTTCTGGGTTTTGTTTTTTGTTTTGCAAAAAGGCTTTGTTTTCAGACAGTCTATGGAGGGGACAACTGCAAAAATATGGTAGACTATGTAATGTGCTAAAGGCTACTAGCATATTACAATATTTTAAAGTGTTGCTTGTGCCATCTCTGACTCCAAGAAGGGGGAGTAAAACACTTAACTTTGGATCTTTACTAACTTTAGCTGTTGCTTCCCACTCTTTTCTCCCTCCCAGTTCCTTTCATCTGACTGAGGATGTTGTTAACTCTAAGGAAGAATAATCCTTTTGTCTTTCTTAAAGCTGTGTTCTGTGTCATCTCCATAAGAACGGGGACAACTGCTCCAAATAGCTCAGAGGTGTTAATACATATTTCAGTCACAATTAGGCTAGGACAGAGCCTTGAGCCATGTCATGTATTGGGTTAAAATTAAATACAAGTCACTCAGCCAGCTGAGAGAATCAGAACATTTTAGAACAAGGCAAAGAAGGCTTTTGAGTAGCAGGTGAAGGCACTGAGCAAAGTCAGCAATGAAAATAACCCTGTGTGATCTAAATTTCCATTAGTGGTGTCCTTACCCTACACCAAGAGTTGCTATGACAGAAGTTGGTGTTACTTGGTGCATGCAGTCAGAGTATGAGCACTTTGCTTGTGCCCTCCCTCCCTGATGAGAGATGCTCCCAATGAAATGGGCAACAAACTGAGGTGATGTGCCAGAGGGGTTAATGCAGTGAGAAGAATTTGAGCATGTGCAGGCTTTTCAGGAGCAGTAGTGTGCACATTTGGAGTTGTGTGCTACATTATGACAAGCTTCACAATTAAGAGAATAACATCACACCCCAAGATGATGCTATTAAGGCCCATGGTACAGCAAGGATTGTCTTACCAGGCAATGTGTAATCTTGAATGGGTCAATTTGGTTGCAGTGTACAACCCTTGCCTGATCTCTGTCTTCAAGTTTAGGGGCAGAAAGTCTGCTTAAGAGTTACATAAAACCAAAATGTTGTGTGAGGGAAGGAGAGCCTGTACTAGTAGTATGAAATAATAAGAGAGAGTTGCTTATTGTTGCTGATAATCAGGAGGAAATATTTTAAGTACTTGTAGGAGAGGCAACAGCTCTGCAGGTAGTGGTCCTGTAGATAGAGTCAGTAATTGAACCAGACCTGAAACTGTTCTGCAGGGCTCTTTAAACTGAGAAGACCGAGTGGTGACAAAGCAAGGAGTAGCAGAGGTGGTGTCATCTGAGCTGCTTTGGCTGCTAGCTCTGGCTGCTTCTCTGTGGCCAGTGGATGGCTGCTTCAGTTGGAAAATGCAGAATCTGGAACAGTATCTGATCTCACTGGGATGTTCTTTGGACAGCACGGATCAATCCATTCATTTTAAAAGTGGAAGCTTGTCCTGAGCCCAGAAGTGCATGTACTGGGGTCCCACTCACTCCCTCCTAGCCTGTTACACTATTTGTAGTGAATCAGACCAAACCCACATCAACACCTGACTGAAAGTGTTTACTTGATGAGGCAAAAATGTCAAAGGTTCTCTTTAAAGACTTGTCAGTTTATTAACACTGTTTGTAACACCAGTGCAAGTTATTTAAGCTGCTAAGATGCATACAGCTTTGTGTTCCTGGGGTGTTATCAGTGCCTTCTTAATGAGCTCCATATATTGTTGCTTTAACTGTTGCTTGTGCTGTTAAGATAGGAATGGTTTGTCTGCTTTGCTTGACTCAGATTCTCCTCACAGTTTGAATTTTCTCTTCTCTAGTATAATGCTTCACCACAGCAGCAAAGAGATATAATAAAGAGTAGAAGCCTGGACAGGAGGCTACAAGAACCAATAATTTTAACAAAATGGAGGCACAGCACAATTGTGTTGGACACCAATGATAAGGTAGGAGCAAATTAAACAGCGTGCTGGGGTGCCAGCTGTTTCTGATGTGTGGAGTGTTTAGTCTAACAGAAAGGAGTGCATGAATTTCTGAACTCTCATTTCCCTAATACTCTGTTTTATCACTGTGTAACATCCAGCAAAACCACGAGCTGTTTGATAACTTGGCTGCTGTTACTTTGGGTGTAGCAGCTCTTTCCTTACAATCCTTGAAGTATTTTAACTAGTATTAGTTCAGAGTTTGGTGTTTACAGCCTTTTTAAGGACAGTTATAGATCTCCCAATTCAGTTCAGGCTATGGAGTGTCATTAAGGTTTGAATTTGAGAGTTGTGGATGTGGGTGAGGTTCTTTTGTAAGGTAGTTCATGCCTGTAGGAAACACCAAGTAAGAATACATTGGAAAGACTGCAGAATTGAAGTAGTCATAGAATTGGAGTAAAAATTGCACTTGCAAAAGTAAAAAATGCATCCTGAAGGTGTAAATTGTAGTATTATAGAATGGACTTACCCATTTAATGGCTGTTTCCTTCATCTCCATTGTAATGCCTCAAGGAAAGAGGAGAGGCTGTGTGTGGTTCCAGCAGGATTGTAACACTGAAGGTCAGAGGACAGTGCTGAAGTGCTTGGCTTTCATCCTGTCCAGAGCTCAGCTGGGTGTTTAGTCTGTGGGTGAGCTGTGGGTGAGAAATGATAAAAGCTGTTTTATGCCTCTTGCCAGGCCTTGTTCTTGATAGTCTGTTTTGGGCTGGGCAGTCGCGGTTGCTGTTCAGGTCACCGAGGGGACAGAGCCTCTGCCTTTCTCCCCCTCTGCTTGGCTCCCTCCAGTTTTGTCTCAGCCATTTCTGCTCATGCTGGGACATTCTGCCCATGGATGTGGAGAACTGATATGAGGTGGTCAGGGAGGAACTGGGATGTGTGTTGTAGGGTGGTGACTTGCTGGTTTCTGTGCCTTCACTGCAGTCTGTCTGGAGATTCATGGCAACTGAAATACTTTGTGATGCTGAAATCTTAGCACAGACTTCTCACGATGAGATACCAGGAAAGAGTGTTGTAAGCTCTCTTTCTAAAGATAAAGGGAAAGAGGAAATGAATGTAGATTTGTGAGTAGGGAGAAAAGCCTCTTAAGGGGGCTGTGTAATTGCAGATGTCAAAGGTAAACTTAAACAGGCAAAACACAGTAGTTATAAGGAAAATGGATCTGCTGCCCAGAATGTTATTTGCTTGACCTGTTGTTTCTGATACATTTTAGTGGCTTTCCTTGTTGAAGTACAGGAGAGTGAGTTTGTCATGGGTTGACTTAGTTCCTCAGGATAGGATTTATTGGATTTGATCCTAAGCTTTTGAGTTGTCAGTTTAGAATATATCATCCATGCTGCTGAGGAGGCAGCAGGCTGTGCTTGGCTGGAGACTTTGCACCTCTACACGTTAGTTTAGCTCCAGTGATTCTGAGGTCTCTCTACTGCTCCTTTCCCCTCCTTGCTCTCCTCATCCATCTTTCTGTACTGAGTGTTGTGGCACTGCATGACAGGCAGCCTGGATGGATTCCTGATGAATTAAAGCTGAGAGGATACTTCCAGCCTCATGTGCAGTCTACTCTTCACTAGTACGAACAGTTCTGTTGGTGACAGCTCAAAGTTTTGGCTTCATTTTTTCCAGGGAAACTTTTTATCTGGCATACTATTTAGGTTTGTTTTGTAAGAACCTTTATGTAGTGAACGAAGAAGCTCTTTTAAAACATTGAATAAGTGGAGCTGTTTACTCTTCTTCAAGACCTACTGTTCAAACAGCAAGACCTCAAACCTAGTGAGAAATCACCTCTCTCAACCTCCTGGCCACACACCTAATCAGGGCAAGAGTATTTGTGCAAGGCAATCATTAGTTCAGGGGAAGCACACATGCTGGTTTTGGTTCCAGATGGGCAATTTTTCTAGTTTTCAGAGCTTTAGTACTGTCTTTTGGCCTGTAGTTAACATCAAGCTTAGAACAAAAACCTGAATCTCTAAATATTTTTCAGTGTTTGAGCAAAAAAATCAATAGAGCTGGTGTATGCTTTTCTACATCTATAACTGTTGTACTGATTCTGTATTTACTGACAACACAGAGACATAATCTGGTCTTCAGGATCTTGCTCTTTATGATATGGTGCACTCTAAGTATAATAACTTCATAATTTAATAGCAAATCATACCAAAAAAATCTGCCCCTTAATAAGGATGAAAGCTTTGCTTTAAGCTGATACAGTATGCATTAATATTTTTTTCCTAAGTGGATATATGCTAATTAACCCAGTTTGAGTGTTGCCTGTAAATCTTTAGTAAGCAGGGTTGTAAATAACTGAGTGCTTAAAAAAAGGTACTTTTCTGTTTTGGTGTTGTATGAGTGTGTGTGTTTATATAGTGAGAGCATCTTTAGGGTTGAAAAAACCCAAATAAGTGTAAGACAGACAATAACTAATGTTGTCTCTTGGAATTTTATAGGAATCATCAACTGCTTCCAAGGCTGGCTTTCCTGAAAATGAGTCCTCTCCTTCTTCACCAAAGCATCAAGCCACAGTCAGTATGCAAAGCATTTAAATAGATAAGTAAATGTTGTAGAAACCAGGCTATTCATAGGTAGAGAACTGAGGGTAAACCTGCTTGTTATTGGAAAAAAAATAATGGGATAAAGCTGTTGGAAGGCTTTGCATTTTAAAAGGAGTGCACTGCATCCAGCTGTGCTTTCAGGAAAAATGTAGGTGTGTTTGGTTTCAGTAAGGCTTGGTGATAGGAGATTGCATTAGAAATGCACTGTGGGGTAAAGTCATAGAATCATAGAACTGTTTGGGTTGGGAGGGACCTCCACAGGTCATCTAGTCCAACCCCCCTGCAGTCATCAGGGGCATCCTCCACTAGTGCAGGTTGCCCAGAGCCTTGTTGAGCCTGGTCTCATAGATTTGTATATCTAAAGGTTTCTTGAGTGGTCCTGAACCTGATCTTCCCTTATGGTGTGGGAGAGGCTTTACCTCACTGGTCCACATCAACTTGGAAGATGAACAGAGCAACATGTCCCTGCTCACTGCTGCAGGGGTCGGACTGGATGACCTTTGGAGGTCTCTTCCAACCCAAACCATTCTGTGATTCTCATATGATTCTCATCAGACCCCATCTGGAATACTGTGTGCAGTTATGGAGCCCCCAGCACAGGAAGGACATGGAAGTGTTGGAATGGGTCCAGAGGAGGCCACAAAGATGATCAGAGGGTTGCAGCAGCTCTGCTATGAGGACAGGCTGAGAGAGTTGGGGCTCTTCAGCCTGGAGAAGAGAAGGCTTCCATGAGAGTACTTAGAGTAGCCATGAGGCTTCCTTAGAGTAGCCTTCCAGGATGTGAAGGGGGCTACAGGAAGGCTGGGGAGGGACTATTGACAAGGTCTTGCAATGCCAGGACATGGGGCAATGGGTTTGAACTGGCAGAGGGGAGATTGAAACTGGATGTTAGGAGGAAGTTGTTTGTAGTGAGGGTGGTGAGACACTGGCACAGGTTGCCCAGGGAGGTTGTGGCTGCTCCCTCCCTGGAGGGGTTCAAGGCCAGGTTGGATGAGGCCTTGAGGGACCTGTACTAGAGGGAGGTGTCCCTGCCTATGGCAGGGGGTTGGAACTAGATGATCTTTGAGATCCCTTCCAACCTTACCATTCTATCATTCTATGATTCTAATTTCCACAATAAAGCAGACATTGTTTACTAAGCAAGTGTAGCTGATAGCCATACACAAAAGCAATTATTGCTGCATGCATTTGAATTTCTTTAAACATGTCTCAGACCTTGAGTAATTAAAATTGTATTTTTGTAGAAGAACTCACTGCTGCTCGAGATGGTTAGAGAGCAATCTGTATTTTGTTTAGCTGTCCTCTGGGACTGAAGTGTTAAAAGAAAGCTGGTCAATTTTATGGTATTTTGATCCTTCTTTTCCAGTTCCTTTTGCCTGGTCACATACAGTTTCCTTTTAGTACCCCCTAGTGTTGCTGATAAGTAGGGCTCATTTTTCTGCAGAATTGTTCTGTGGAGCCTACAGGAAAACTGCAGGGGGACTTTTCATAAGGGTATAGCAACAGGACAAGGGGGGGATGCTTTGAAGCTGAGGGAGAGCAGGGTTAGACTGGATCTTAGGAAGTTCTCCAGTACAAGGGTGGTGAGACTCTGGAATAGGCTGCCCAGCGTGGTTGTGGATACCCCCTCCCTGGGGGTGTTTAAGGCTGGATTGAATGTGGCCTTGAGCAACTGAGTGTAGTAGAGAGGCAGCCTTGCCCATGGGCAGGGGGTTGCAGTAGAGATCTCTTCTACTCTAAGTCATTCTGTGGTTCCCAGTGATGCTGCACTGTGGGTAATTTATTAAAACCCAAATGTGTTTGAGAATCAGTTGCTTAGGCAGCTGTGGAAGATGCTGCTAGGACATTCCACCCATTAAAGCCAGAGGTCTGTCAGAATAGTGCAGTGCATAGGACTGTTAGTGGATCTCAAGTCATCTAAAGAACGGGAGGGGAGGGATGTGATTCATTTCTTCTATTGAATTCCCAGTTTTGGAATATAGTGTGTCTGTCACTAGCTTGGGAAATCATTCCAGCTTCTGGAGATACTGAAGTGAGTAAGATGTGCAGTTCCCACTGGACTGAATATCTGAACAAGCAGCTAAACACTGCTATCCTTGAAAATACATCTGTCCTTTTCTATTTTAGGTGCTGTGCTTGAAATATGTAGGTAAAAATGGTTAAGTTCATGAAGAACAGGTCTGTGTCTTTGGTGAGAGGGTTGGCACAGTTCGCCAGCACCATCTTGCTCTGTGATACTGAATCCTGCAGTTCTGATCCATTTAAATTTGAAATTCAGAGGAGATATCATCTGCTTTCATTGGATCTAGAATTGAGGGCACTTTTTTGTTATGATAAAACTAATTTGGATCCTTTCCCTTGTTGGTTGGTTCAACTAATAGCTTAGTTCTTAAATTAGGAGCTGTTAAAAGCTGCTGCTGAAAAGGAATTGATTTTGACAAACCAATTCACCATTCCTGTAGTGCCATTCACTGGTAGGACACAACTGGAGTGACAGGAGGAAATGACAGACCTGTGCCTTCTCTTGAGGGTCACAAATGGTGTAAATCAGTGGTTTTCCTTTTTATCCTGGAGTAGTTTTTCAGTCATTTCTCTGTACTTTGTTAGTTTTGCAGAGAAACCAGAAATACTCCTTCAAAATAGCCAAAACTGGCCAATACCCTTCTTGGTCAGCAGTGTTCTTTTTCTACCATTCACTGATCTCCACATTTTCACAGAGGCACAGCAATATAAATTATTTTTATTAACAAGACATAACTAAGTAGTTTAAAATTCTAATATTTTGCTTGGAGGAAGGGAAAGGGAAAAAAAAAAAAGACATCAAAGAAATGTTTCACTCCTCAGGTTTTGAAATGATTATGTTAATATTTGTATGCATTTCCACCACGGTTTATTCAAAGCATGAAGCTCTGCTGAAATAACCTGGAAGTACTGAACAGCATTTCTGACTTGCAGTGCAATTCTCCCTAACCTCAGTAACAAGATAAATACAGTTCTCAGTACAGTTCTGTTTTGTCAGAGAGTTTAGGCTGTTTTGTCAGCCTGTTTGTTTTTTTTTTTTTTTCTAGTAAAGGACAAAGCAAAATGTGATGTTAAATCATTGCAAATTTAAGTTTCAAACTGCCACTGTCTTAATGCCACAGATGATTTAGTTACTCCTTCAAAGAACCCAGGCCTTGATGGAGGAAAGCTTTTTCCCCTCTGAATGGTAAATGAGTAGGTTCCCAGAGGAATTTTGATATTTTTGCTGATCTCTGCATGTTTAAATACACATAAGACAGTTTCTTGAAGTTGTAACGTGGGCAGAGATGGCTCATTGCCAGGCATTGATTAGCTGGGGGATTGCATTCCGTGCTGTGATGGCTCTGTGAGCAGATGTCCTTTCCTGTTTGTCATGTCTCACTGTCTCTTACAGGGCCAAGAGAAGTATGGCTTACTGAATGTGACAAAGATCACAGAAAATGGGAAGAAAGTTCGGTAAGTCTTGGGCTTGTAGGATTACCTGGCCATAAGGGGTCTGAGTTCTGTAGTGGGACAGCATATTGGATTTTGCAGCTTCTTATTTTTCATCTGAATTTGCCTTAGAGGTTTTCCTGCAGGGCACAGGGCTTCCTTATCCCAAAGTTTGTGTTCCTTCTCCCAGTGAGCTAAAGATGATGGACTGGAGCACTGCCTGATGAGGAGAGGCTGAGTGATCTCAGGCTTTTTAGTCTGGAGAAGAGAAGACTGAGAGGGGGTCTAATAAATGTTTATAACTATCTGAGGGTTGGGGGTCAGGAGAGGGGGAGACAGGCTCTGCTCACTTGCTTCCTGTGATAGGACAACAATCAGTGGATGGAAGCTGCAGCACAGGAGGTTCCACCTCAACACAAGGCAGAACTTCTTTAATGTAAGGGTCCCAGAGCACTGGCACAGGCTGCCCAGGGAGGTTGTGGAGTCTCCTTCTCTGGAGCCTCTCAAGGCCTGTCTGGATGTGTTCTTCTGTGACCTGAGCTAGATTGTATGGTCCTGCTCTGGCAGGGGGGTTGGACTGGATGATCTCTTTGGGTCACTTCCAACCCCTGACATCCTGTGAGCCTGTGACTTTAGAGAGCCAGGGCTCCACACAGGGCAGTGATTTCATGAAGCTGCACTGGTGAGAAACACCTTTTTAAAATTGCACTGAGCTGCTATTTATCTATGAGAAAATCCATGTGGGTTTTAGCCTGCCTTGTTCCTTGACTAGAACTGGTGTAAGAGGAGCTTTCAGACTTCATCTCCTTCAGTTTCCAAGGAGTGCACATGTCACATACTCCCTAATTCTTCTTTCATTCTGCTTGTGAAGGGCTTGAAGCAGAATGTATCACCCAACGGTGGTCTCCCTGTAGGTGATGAATGACCTAATTTCAAGCTTTCTTTCCATGCCTCCCAGGCAAGCATTTGCATTATAAATCATAACATATAATCAAGCAATGCTCTCTAACTTACATTTTTGGTGTTTTGCAAAGAGTCACTGTTAAACATTGCACAACTGTGGCACATCCTCAGATGCCATTTAGGTTTACTTTTAAAAAGGTAAAAGTAAAAAAGGTTCATTTCAATCATTGACTCTTTCAGTTATGTCTAGTTCAGTGTTTCCCAGACTGGGAATTCAGTAGTCTCAATAGACTCAGAATAGTCTCAATGGAATTCAATAGTCAGCACCCAGCTGATGTGCAGAGATTCTCTGACCTAGTCCAGTGCAGCTGGGCAGCACATCTGTCCATCCTTGGTTTGGTTCCACAGAGCTGCTCCTAAGAGCTTGGTAGGAAAGGGTAGCCAGTGGCTCACATAAACTGCTACTAGTGTGAGATATTATTACCATTTGTGTTGCATCTTTTGGAAACATTGATCTGTGCTGCTGCACTGCTGTGCAGAAAGATGCAGCATGGCCATCTTGTCACTTTGGGAGCTGTTGGATGATGATTCCTGTTTGGGCAATAGGAGTAGCTTATAGGGGCTTGTCAAGACTTTTCTTTCTTTAACCTCACCTTGAGTCCCATGTCCAGTTCTGGGCCTCTCAATTTAAGAAAGATGTTGAGGTGCTGGAAGGTGTCCAGAGAAGGGCAGCAAGGCTGATGAGGGGCCTGGAGCACAGCCCTGTGAGGAGAGGCTGAGGGAGCTGGGGGTGTGCAGCCTGCAGAAGAGGAGGCTCAGGGCAGACCTCATTGCTCTCTACAGCTATCTGAAGGGAGGTTGTAGCCAGCTGGGGTTGGGCTCTTCTGCCAGGCACCCAGGGACAGAACAAGAGGACACAGCCTCAAGCTGCACCAGGGCATGTTCAGGCTGGATGTTAGGAAGAAGTTCTTGCCAGAGAGAGTGATTAGCATTGGAATGGGCTGCCTGGGGAGGTGGTGGAGTCCCCATCCCTGGAGGTGTTTAAGAAGAGGCTGGATGAGACACTTGGTGCCATGGTTCAGTTATTTAGAAGGTATTAGGAGATAGGTTGGACTGGATGATCTCGAAGGTCTTTTCCAACCTGGTTAATGCTGTGATTCTGTGAGGACAGGTACTCAGGCATAAAAGCAAATAGTCCAACAGCTGGGACAACTCACTTATTCTTTCCCTGCATTTTTTTAATGGCTAGTGAATATTTTATGCCAATGTAAATGAGCTTGTTAAATAAATGTGGGACACTTGCATCCCAGTTAGATGTGATCAATCAGTTTCCAAATTATGCAGTGCTTTGGCATAATCTACTGGGTACACAGCAGGCTGAGCATTCCAGATTAGCCCCTTTGAAATTATAATTGTGTGCTGGTGAGCTGCTTCCACTACTAATTAGCTTTTGTTTGATTTAGACTTTGATGGTCAGGCTGGGGCTGTTAGCATAAGTTCCCTTCTACAAATATGATAGCAATTATGACTTGACTGATGGCACTAATGACTGTATAGATGTGCTTAAATATGTTAACATATAGGACAGCTGGGCAATAGTGATGGACAGTTTAAATATCCTCCTTCAAAATCAATTTTTCTTATGTTTGTTTACAAATATTTACAGAAAGAACTGGATGTCATCATGGGCAGTGTTACAAGGTTCATCATTGCTGTTCACTAAAACCCAAGGAAGTGGAACTGGCTGGGTAAGCTCTGGAACAACCCCCACCCTCCTTTAAGTGTAAAGCACAACAAATTAAAGACTTCTTATTTTTAGGGCTTAAATACCAATGTGCATGCATAACTTAGAACAATTAAGTGTAAATTAGCAGGAAAAATAGTTTTAATGTGACAATTGTAGTGTGGAATGAGAAGAAAGCCAACTGTGCCTTCTTACATTTCAGGCTTTTGTGCCAGGTCAAATATTTTTGTGTTGCTTACTAATGTGTTTGTCTAAACAGTTTGTTATACCATTCCTGGATAATTTTTTCCCCCTAAACTTCAGGTAATTTTGACTGTGACACATAATAAAATAGGCTGTTGTTTGCTTGTTGACCTGGACTATTTGAATAATGTAACATTATTGTCTTATCAGTTAGTCTTTGCCTTGCTGGATTCCATATTTTGGTTTATATCTGCATAGTGCATGACAAATATTTATATTTTGTTGTCTGATGAAGACCTAGAGAGGAACAGCACAGTAAAGATGGTGATTACTCCATTTTTATACCACTCCTAGTTTAATAGCTTTATAGTTAAACTGGCTGTATTTATCCAGCTGCATTCCTACATTCATAGGTACAGAAAAGATTCATTGTCTTGGTTTTCTTACCTACTTTTGGAGGTGTTACACTAAATTGTGTCCATCTCCTATAATAACTGAAGAGAGGTCAGATTCAATATTTGTTATTCCAGTGTGTTATGTGGATTCCAGTCAAACTGCATCTTAGAGATACATGCTGGCTTGCTGTGCTTTGCTCACCTGCTGCTGCACTTCTTTTTGAGTACTGAATTGTATGGACAGTTCTTTTCTAAAGCACCAAGTTCATTGCAGAGCTGTAAACATATTCCCCACCTCCCCCTTTCTGTTGCTGTAGAGGTGGTGGTTGGAAAAAAAGAGTGAGGATGGATAAACAACATTTTGGGGTAATAGAGAGCAGAAAAAGTAAAGATGGTCAAGCAGAAGGAAAAGAGAAGGGAGGGAAAAAGAATAAAAGATAAAGGTTAAAGGGATGGGATAAAGTAAATAACAATGTCTAGCAGGAAGTGGACTTGGTGAATTCTGCAGTTTACTTTTATAGTAAAGGATCCAAAAAAGTGCTTTCATTTTACAGCTATAAATATCCACATTTGGAAAGCAGAATGTTTCACCTGAGTGAAACCAAGTTCCAAAACCCTGGTTTTTAGTTACTAAAACTCAATCCAAATGTAGCTGTAGATCAACCCCCCCATTATTTTGACTGTGTGCTGCTATCATTAATACACAGGGTGTTAAATTAAGATCCTCTTTATGAGTGTATGGCACTGTTAGGACTGAATGTGTGCCCCAGTGAATACCCATAAAAGATAATCATGCAGCTTTGTTTATTGATCTCTAAGGTCCCTTCCAACCTAACTCATGCTGTGATTCTGTTGCTTAAGGATACTAAAGTTGTGCTACACCTTCCAGACAGAGTCATTTGGTGGGGACATAAATTCTTCTGATAATTTAAGTGGAGCAGAAGTGTCACAGTCACACCACTTCTGTGCAACAGAGTATATGTACTGTCAAGTATTGGAGCAGGGTCAGCACAGTAAATACCAACAGTGTGACAGAATAAAGTGAAGCTGGAGATATTAAGGGAAACTCTAAAGACTTTGTGTCCTATACCTGCATACTCAGAGCTGGCTTTGTAAATAGGTAATTAAATGTTCAGCACACACTCTTTTTGCTCTCTGCAGGGAATTTTTTTGGGAGGTGTTAAAAATCCTACCTCACCTCTCAAACTTTGCTCTGTGTCAGTATTGAGAAGGTGTGAAGCCAAGTCTAGCAGTTTGACATAAGAATTTCTTCTTCACCATATGAAAAGAGTATTTGTTCAGCATTTGTCTGGTGATTGATATAACCATGTTTATGTTTTTTTTTTTTTGTGAATTGTTTTGTGACTTCATCACTTCTCTTCCTTTTTCTCATCAAGTCATTTTGCCAAGGGAGCTCAATCCCTGAACTCTTGCTCTCGCTGCTTTCTTCTTGGAAAAATGCTCTCAGCCGTCGACCTGCTGTCACCTATGTAAACTCTGCCCAAGTTTCAGCTGTCACTGTATGTGTTCTTGTTGCATGCCTCTTGTCACTCTCAGGCTATTTGCCACTAACCTTGAAAGCAGATGTGAATTTTTCCCAAGGTTTAAGTTTTGTCACTCCATGTAACACCACCTGTGTCCTGTTTGCTGTTCTCTGACAGCCATCCGAGGTGCGACTTAACACAAGTGTGCTGCAGTAATCCTGTCATTGTTCTAATGGAACAAACTAGGAAGACTACCTGGCTTCATCAGTGCCAGAACTACACTTGCCAGTTTGCCTATTTGAACCACTTCTCTAATAAACAGCATGATACAGTCAGTTTCTTAACAGAGATTTATATCTAATTCTGTCTAACACAACTAATTCGGGACGTTTGTGAAGTGCCTATGATGCCTATTGATATGATGCTGTACATGTTGGTTGTTGGTTCTGACTATAATTGGGGTACCCAAAAAGGTAAATGTTATGTAGAAAGAGCTGAAAGAAGAAGAGCTTAAGGATGTCCTTTTGGCTATGTGCCACCTACAGAAATCTGGTGTAAATTTGTAGGTCTTTTTGTATAAAAACAATGTAAGCATTTGTAGTTAGTCATGTTTTGAAGTGTGGATGCCAAGCATAGCAGTGTTGCTTATCAGAAACTAATATGTTGGTAGCTAATGTGGTAGCTTGTGGCTTGAGGTGGATGAGGAGGAATTTAGATAATGATTATTAGTGTGAGCTTGGCTGGTTGTATAATTGGGGCTTGATTTTGCTTTCTCAGCACTCAGCAAACAAAAGCTTTCATGGAAAAACTGAATATGCTGAAGATGTTAAAAGGAATGTTTTGATAATTTGAGTTCTTCAGGATTTAAAAATATTGGTGATAAGATTTTGCTGTCTGGGCTTGTGTTTGCTGGAGTGGAGAGAGCAGTATGATGTGAGTTTACCTAGGGTTTCTGACACTACTGGGGTGACCATTTTGACAGTACCTTAATTTTTGTTTTTCCTAGAAGGGGAGAAACTATAGGCTTGCTTAATTAACCTCGTGCTTAAAATGGCACAACTGCCTTTTCTTTGTCTGCCCAATTTGTTGCTACTTGTGTGGAAGCCTGGAACAGATGATCTCTATGCTTTAGTATCCTTTAAAATGCTGCTTCCCCTGAGGAAGTCTGCATTTTTCACCAGCACAAGTTTTCACAGAAATGTCAATTTTCAGCTGTTGAAAGGAGGTGTCTCTTCTGGTGTGAACAACTTGTAATGGCTACTGCCAGCTTTTATCAGTGGGGCTTCATAAAACACAGCAAATGCCAGCTGCTTAGGATTCATCTGCCAGCCTTCTGCAAGAGGTGTGTGTCCTCCATGTTAAGCACAGTGGTGGTGAACCAGAAATGGGTAAACTCAAACAGCCAAGAAGTAAATGCTCTCCAGGATTCATCTGGACAAACTCTTGTTGACTGTGTCATACCACTGTGATTACAGCCAAGGATGGTTTGTGTGCCTCAATACAGCTTCTCAGGCTTGCACAGCTGATTATGTAGGAGCTCAGATGGGTATCACGAAAGCTCTTTGGAGTGCAAGTACTCCTATCAAAATCTGGCTTCAAAAAGCTTCCATCATTTCCCCATGACAAAGGATATGTGTGTATTTTAGTATTTATTAATGCTAGAAGTTCTGAAGCTTCACTACCAGCCACAAAGGAGTACCTGTCTCTTTGGCTCTATTCCTGCAGCCCAAGACTTGGAGTTAAAGTCAACCCAACTCATCAGAAAAAGAACTACGAGAGTGGCAGGTGTCCTTGGTGCACCCAGAGTCTTCCTATTCTGTTTGAATGCTTGAATATATCACAACACAGACTGTATAACTTGTCCTGTGGAGGCTTCTGGGACTTGGAGAAAACTCCTGAAAAGACCTTCTATTACTTCTGTCAGCACACATCTCAAGGCAGCCCTTAAGCTATGCAGAATCTACTCTAAACCAGAAAACTTCTCTGTCTTTAAAAAAAGCAGAGGTTATCTCTGCCATCTAACTAGCATAAGCACATCCCAAGACTATGGCTTTTTTCCTCTAAAAAAAGCTGTCAGAAGTGACTCTTCACATTTAGGACAGCTGGGAGCCTCATGTATAGACCTCTCCCTCCTCCTGTCTTTCACTGCTGCCCTTTCCAAACTTCCCTAACAGCTCAAAAGCGAAATCTGACAACAATGAGCTGTCTGCTCAGTAAGAGCCCAACTTCTCTGGTTGAGGGCTGAGCTGGTACCAGTCTGTTTGGAGAAAGCAGACTTTATGTCTAGGTGGCAGCAGATACTAAAGGAAAAGGTTTTCTTTTGACTGCTCTCAACAAAACCTGCTTGCTTCAAGAGGATTTGGTTGCCCTTAGCTAACATTTGTATGCAGAGCATCCTAGCTGCTCTGTACAGCACTCACTTCTGGAAGCTTTCAGGGAGGGAAGTGCCTGCTGGCATCTTGTTTTCATATGCCCAGTAGCAGAAAAGAACCTTGGCAAGAAAGCTCAGAGGAGAGCTAACACTTAAAATTTCCTCGAATAAAGAAATGAGGTTTGTAATGAGTTGTTAATATATTGGTATATCAGAGGAGCTTGGAGGAGAAGCTTGGATTATTTGTANAGCCCAGCACACAGTTGCTGTCTGGGCTGCACTCACACTGCAGGCTCACGTTGAGCTTTTTATCACCCCAGACCCTCAGGTCCTTTTCCTCAGGACTGCTCTTTGGAGAGCATCCCTTGGATCCCAAGGAGCACTTGTGTGGATAATGCTTGTGTGAAGGATTGGGAGACTTCTTTCTTCCCCTCTGAGAAATTTATCTTCTGGGTTTTTTTGGCTTGTTCTGTGCTTCACTGAAATGCTGAATTAATTCAGGCCAAAAAAAAGATAGGTAGAGTGCAGAGATGTTTGAGGTAGTACAGCAGTCTGTCAGGTAGGGAGTTGCTCAGGCTGATACTTTATTGGAGGGCTTTTCTTTTGGTTAAAACAGCAGCGACTGTTCTCGTGGTGTTCATTGATGACCTGTAGCACAGGTCATCATCCCCTGTGCTTTGCAGCATCATCTGGACAGTGTTGTTAATGAATTCCCTCCAATCCTCCAGAGGACTTTGGCATTAGTCTCTTGCTCTCTCCTCTGTGAAACTACAAATTGCTTTTATTTTATTTTTTATTGTTACTTTTTCAATTTTGGGTTTATCCCAATGTGCAGCAAGATCCAGCTTGTGTGTGTGGCTGGGGAGATTTGATAGCTGCTGCATAGCTACCCACAACTGCAAGAGCCATAATGGCCCAGAGGTTGTTGCTGTGGAGTCCACTGCAGAGCTGGGCCTCTTCTCTAAAGCTCTGCTATAATTAACAAGAACTGTTCTTGGATGAGGTATCTGAGAATTCAGTTAGGAAGTGGAAGGTTGATTTTTTTTTTCTTCTCTTTTTTCCAAGCACTAATTGGCAGTGGATGGATTAGAACTATTCCTCTCTTCTGATATTTCCCAAGTAAAATAAAGAAGATGCTACTTTCCATTCGACACTGAATTGCCCTTAGGACTCAGGGCAAGGCAGATTTTCCAGTGGTAAACAGCCCTTCTAAAACACAATTAGCATTAATTAACATCCATGCTGGGGATTTAATCAAAAGCAGTGGATTAGTTCTGTTTGCTGCACCATTTTTTTCTCCCCTTGGATATGGCTGTTCTGGTACAGGCTGGAAACTTGTGTTTGCAGCACAGAGCTTGTCCTGGGGCTCGTGTACCCCAGAGCTGTCACACAAGCTGCCTTCACACATCAAAGGCTTCTAGAAGAAATGAAAAAAGAACCCCACTGCTGGAGCAGATGCCAAGAGCTGCCCACAGTAGTACAGCACTGAATTTCTATGCTACAGCCAAGTGACTTACAGCTTCCCCTGCTCTGTCTTTTCATTTTGTAGAATCATAGAATTGTCAGGGCTGGAAGGGACCCCAAGGATCATCTAGTTCCAACTCCCCTGCCAGACACCTTACACTAGAGCAGGTAGCTCAGAGCCAGCCTGCCCTAAAAAACCTCCAGGGATGAGGCTTCTACCACCTCCCTGGGCAACCTGTTCCAGTGTCTCACCACCCTCATGGTGAAGAACTTCTTTCTAACATCCATCCTGAATCTACCCACTTCTAGTTTTGCTCTATTCCCCCCAGTCCTCTCACAGAAAAAGTGATTGGCATTGGAATGGGCTGCCCAGGGAGGTGGTGGGGTCTCTGTCCCTGGAGGTGTTAAAGAAAAGACTGGATGGGGCACTTAGTGCCATGGTCTGGTTGATTGGCTAGGGCTGGATGAGCTTGGAGGTCTCTTCCAACCTGGTTGATTCTGTGATTCTATGAATATCACTTGTTACACTCAGAGCTTCTTGTCTCTCTGGGTTACTGAACTGGTTTCCTTGAGGAATTATATTTCAAAGCTATGTGGTGTAGGTTTAAATCCTAGTAAAAGCACTTCATTTAATTAAAAAAAAAAGTGATACCTAATACAAATGTAAAAGTAGTAGGTAAAAATAGCTCCCTGGTGTTTTCCTCCAAGCTCTTTGAAGGGTCAGATGCTTTCTTTTTTTGATCACTTCAGTTACTCGCAGTTTGTATAGTAGCTGGACAGTGAAGTTCAGTTCTGTTTGCTTGGTAGGATGTGCTCTAGTTTTGGAATGATGGAAAAAATATAAAATAACATGAAAACATTGCTGGAAAGAGAGATTTATCTGTATACACATGTATGTATACACAGGCAAAATGTGTCTGCTAGAGGAGTGCTCTTTGAGTGCAGGAGGGATGTGATTCTTACCTAGCAAAGCTGCTATTTCTGGTTTGAGTTTGGTTTTCTATTCCAACCATTGATTCCCTGACAGAATGGGGTGTGTGGTTTGTTGTTGTTATGGTTTGGTTTGGTTGTTTGTTTTTCCCTCAGTTACTCATTAACCACTTTTGATTAAAACCATTGTGACTAAATCAAGCTACAATCCAATGCTCTGTGGACTTGCACAGTTTGTGACAGGGAAAAGCTCTGCTGCAATCTGGTTGACCTGTGAAGTTGTGGAGTTGTAATGGATTGAGGCTGAGGAACTTTTAAGAAGCATTGACTGCAGGGTGGTTTTTGTGTGGGTTTTGTTTGGTTTTTGTTTCCCTGCTGTCGTGCCTGTTGATTTGTGGAGCAACTACTTTATTTGGGTGAAGTTACATAGATTCTAAGTGATGTATGCTACATTTAGAGGCTTGCAAGGCTGTACCTTTGAGGAGTTTCTTTGATCTTGAGTGTGTCATCATTGTTCCTTTTTTTCTTTTTTTTCCAGAAGTTTGGTGTCAATCAGTCTAAGCCAGAATTTACAGTGGATCTCAAAGGGGCATTGATTTACCGGGCCTCAAAGGACAAATCCAGCAAAAAGAATGTTATTGAGGTGAATTTCTTTAGTTCAATGCAGAGTTATGTGTAAATTAGTGACTTAAAGAGATTTTCTCTAACCTTAAAATGAAACAACCTTATGTTTTTTTCCTGCTTAGAAGTTGATGTATCCTAAGATAAATCTGGGGAAGCTCTGGGGAGACCTAATAGCAGCCTTCCAGTAGCTGAAGGGGTCCTACAAGAAGGCTGCAGAGGGACTGTGTGCAAAGGCCTGCAGTGATAGAACAAGAGGCAATAGTTTGAAATTAGAGAAGAGCAGATTTAGATTGCACTGAACACTGCAGCAGGTTGCCCAGGGAGGCAGTTAAGGCCCTGTCCCTGGAGCTTCTCAAGGTGAGGCTTGACAAGGCTCTGAGCAACCTGATCTAGTGGAGGATGTCTCTGCTGACTGCAGGGGGGTTGGACTGGATAGCATTTGGAGGTCCCTATCAATCCAAACCATTCTATGATTTTTACCTGCAAGAAATGTCCATTTTTAACATCTGTATGGGATGTTGCTTTTAAATTCTACCCAGATTTATTTACTGTCCTCACTGATTAAGTGTTCTGGAGTGGCTATATAAGATCTAGAAGTTAGACCAGGGAGGTGTTTAGTTTGTTTTAGGTAACTTAATTTTTGAATTCTACTGTGCTTATCAATTCTGCTGCTATGTGTTTGTATTTCTTTAAAGCTAAAAACCCGCCAAGGAATTGAGCTCTTAATTCAATCTGATAATGACAGCTTTATTGATGACTGGTATAAAGTTCTTGATGATACCATCAACAATCAGGTATGTATTTGAATTGTGTTCTCAGGGCAATGTTCCTTTGCAAAAGAACTGAAGCAAGGACTCCCACTGTTTCACATGTGCTGATTGGCCTTGCACATGGGCAGGAGGTTGGGGATATGGCAGCTCCTGGTGGTGACAAGCGAAATAAAATTAATAGTAGCAAAGGAAGAAGGATGCTCCACTGCATTAAAAATGAGGAGTTGTGGGCTGACTTCCAGCTCAGAAATGAGCTTCTTTCTCTGACCAAATAATTGTTCTGTCTCAGTGACCTGAAAGGTTGTGGCAGAGTGGGAGTAAAGGGGGGGGACGGACAGCTGAGGGAGTGCTTCATAACATACATTAATTAGCGTTTGATACTGCCATTCACTTCAGTCTGCACTAAAGTAGAAATTAAAAGCCCTGGCAAAATACTGCATTATCTCTTCTTATCAGACACTATAATGCAGCTGTGTATTCAGCAGAAAAGTGATCAAGCATATGCTCTTGATATTGCCAAACAAGATTTACTGGTTTTGAATTCAGAAGAAGTTGGAGGTCATCCTGGAGAAAATATTTCTCTCGTATCAAGTTGACTTTGTGTATATTCTTAATTTTCAAAGGTACAGGCCTGGCTGCTGCCCTAAAGCTGCATTTCTGTTGCTTTCAGTTTATGTAGCCTTCCTTTCTTTTAGCTCTGATAGTGTTTCCCTCCCATATGTGTTTTCCACCCAAACACAGCAGGCTAAGATGAATAGTTAATTTCCCAGTGCTTATGCTTTAGACTCTGTATCTTCTGTTCTCTCCTGCCATGAAAATGTCATGAGCCTTAATAACCAGGTTCAGTGGTTCCCTTCTCCTCACTGCCTTGTGCAGCACAGCTGAGGCCACTTCTTCCCTGGTTAAATAAAAATGAAGATGGAAAGGCTGAGATGTGCTGGGATGTGAGAGAGCTGTTACATGTTAGGTTGAGGAAGTGAATGGTGGAATAGGCTCATGCATGTAGCGTAGGTATGAGGCTGCAGGTTGGCAGTTTACTGGGTGCTGGTATCTGCCTCCACGCTACACAACATCATCTGTGTTCAATGAGAATATGCCAAGAGTGCAACAACACAGGGCAACAATTTTAGGTGCTGGGTGTTTACTTTTTCAGAGTGAATGTTTTGACAGTGAGGAGGAATTTTTGCAGCTGGTAGTTCAATTTTCTCTTGAGAAAATTTTAATCACAGAGATCAGAAATAGGGTAAATGCTCTGGAAATGATTTTTAGGCTCTATCAACCAGGTGTTTCTGTAGCAGACCATGAAATATCTGATGTTTGTCTACTGGGTTTAAAATTTACCTGGCAGATTCCTGTTTATCAGTTGATGTGATTTAAGTGTCATCAAAGGCTGGTTGTACTTTCTTCAGTGTCCTGCAAAACTTTATTGGGTCTTATGACCAAACAGTGCTTCTCAAAGTTATTCACTCTGCCAGAGAGAGTGCTACCACCTCTGAAGATATTTTTAGCATCTAAAGTTCATGGAGTGACCAACTGAATATCACTGCAGGGGAAAAAAATGTGTACTATATACAACTATCTAGAGGAAATGTATTTGTTAATGCTGTATTCTCTGACTTGGCAAACTGATCATCCTGTGCCTTCCTAAATCTAATAGGTACCAGAGCCTCGTGAAACATTAGAAGTTGAAATTCCAGATTCCCCTGGGGTGGAAAAGCAAGACAAAGAAAAAGAGAAAGAGAATAAAGACTCTAAGAAGCTTCGTTGTGAGTTGAAGAACTTCCATTAATTGATTTTAGCAATGCCAATTTTTTTTCCCCCCCCTTTCATCTTTTGTGTTATGTGTAAACAAAGAAATCAAAAAGATAGCTGGAAATTAAACTGCTCAGGTTTCAAAGCAGGCTTTTATGTAGTTCATTCTGCACCTCAGAGCCAGTTAGTAGATCTTCTTCCATGTATTATTAATCATACTTAGGGAAAAAAATAAAAGTACCAACATCTTCAGCTCCTGCTGTATGACACATGGAGAAAATAGGCAGTGGTGAAAGGGATTATTTTCAAGGTGTTGTCAACTGTACAGAAGTAATTAGATGCTGGGTTTTTTTCTGACTTGATAATTGGTTTGGAGTAAGAATTCTGTTGTCCGTTTGCATGTGTAAAAGTGATCTGTTCTACATGGGTTTTGTCTGTGCTTCAGTATCTGTGCATTACACAGAATCACAGAGTGTCAGAGGCTGGAAGGGACATGAAAAGCTCATCCAGTCCAACCCCCCTGACAGAGCAGGATCACCTAGAGCAGATCACACAGGAACACATCCAGGCAGGGTTTGAGTATCTCCAGAGAGGGAGACTCCACAACCCCCCTGAGCAGCCTGTTCCAGTGTTCTGTCACCCTGAAAAAATCCCTCCTCATGTTTAAATGAAACTTCCTATGCCTCAGCTTCCACCCATTGCCCCTTGTGCTGTCACTGGGCATTACCCAGCAGAGCCTGGCTCCAGCCTCCTGGCACTCACCTTTACATATTTATAAACATTGATGAGGTCATCTCTTAGTCTCCTCTTCTCCAAGCAATACAGCCTCACTCAGGCTCTCCTCCTAACAGAGAAGTTCCATTCCCTTCATCATCTTTGTGGCTCTGCTCTGGACTCTCTCCAGCAGTTCTATGTCCCTCTTGAACTGGGGGGCCCAGAACTGGACACAGTACTCCAGGTGTGGCCTCAGCAGGGCAGAGGAGCAATGTTTGCACTGTTCCACTGTGATTTGGCTAGGCTGCCAATGATGCTGTGTTGGCTCATTGTAGAGGAGCTAAATGTTCTTTAACTGCACTTTCAGCATTTCAGAGCTAAATTTCTTTTAGCCATGGAAATGCAGACAAATATGTTAACTAGGCAGCCTGATTTTTTTTTTCCTCTCCTGTCTTTTACTTCTGGGCCTTATATATAATATAGAAGAAAGTATTTATATTTCTTTCAAAATAGTTAACCTAATGAAAGGCAGGACTGGTTTTGAAACATGGATTTATGTTGTGAATTCCATATTGAAGCTACCAGCTAATTTCAGAGGCAAAACAAGACTTGTTTTAGTGGGAGGTGTCCCTGCCTATGGCAGGGGGTTGGAACTGGATGATCCTTGAGGTCTCCTTCCAACCTTACCATTCTATGATTCTATGATTTTGAGCTTAATATTTTTTTTCCTTTGCTGTTGGTTCTGTGGCAGCTAAATGCAGTGCTGGTTCTGTGGCTATTCAGACTAAACCATGCATTCCTCTTTTCAGCAGTGAAAGCACCCAGCAATATAGATTCCACAGATCAGAAGAAGACCAAAACGAAGCTCAAGAAGTTTCTGACGCGGCGTCCCACGTTACAAGCTGTCCGTGAGAAAGGCTACATTAAGGGTAAATGAACCTTTTTAAAAAAGGAACTAGTTTGAAAGGCTGAATCTAGCAGTCAGTGTGTAAAATGGGATAAAACTGGCCTAGCTGTAGAGACAAACACATGTATAGAGGTGGCTTAACAAAAGTCTTGGATGTGTACTGGGATCGGTGATTGGTTTTCGTTCTTCTGAGTGCTGCTGCTAGCCACTAAGCTTCATGAAGGATGTCCTCTCCTTTTGTAATACTGCAGTGAAAATTGAGGGCCCAGGAGCCTGTTTGGACTTGGAGTGTTTCTTAGCTGGAGAATCCATTTAGTCTGCTCTCCTGAGCTGGAAGCCTGATAGCTGATGAATGTTTGTGCATATAAAGGAAAGAAAAATCCTCTGGGTACAAAGCTTAGTGCATGTGCTCCTCTGTTTCACAAAGGTGTTTTAGTCTGAGTGGAACCAGACAATCATGTGCCATCTCATAACAAATTTAATATTTGGGGAGACCAGGATGAGGCTAAAGGAATCTTAGCTTAAATCTATTTTTTTTCCTAACCTTTTTGAATGTATAAGTTTTTAATTGTTTCACAATGAGTCTTACCTATATTATTCTGGAACTTAGGAAAGAATTGATTTGCATTTGTCACACTTGTAGAAACTTCTGAGTGAACAGTATTTGCACTGGATTAAGTTAATGTGTTTGTGTAAACTACTGACTTGGTGCTCACTGTAAAACTTGATTTATTTATTTGTATGCTTTAGCAGGACTTGTAGGTGGTGCTCTACTAGGGTCAAAATAGCATATGGGTAGGCAAATACCAGAACAACTCCTACTGTGATTTGCCTAACTGCATACTTGAACAGGTGTGCTTCTGTTGCATGTGGCTTTTGATATATTTGTGTATCTACAAATATAATTGAACTGTGAACTATGGAGGTTTTTGTCTGGGATAAGGAGGCAATCCTCCCAGATTTTGACATTCTGCAGCTTAGTACTCATGTCATGGCTCAGTGNTATAGAAGAAAGTATTTATATTTCTTTCAAAATAGTTAACCTAATGAAAGGCAGGACTGGTTTTGAAACATGGATTTATGTTGTGAATTCCATATTGAAGCTACCAGCTAATTTCAGAGGCAAAACAAGACTTGTTTTAGTGGGAGGTGTCCCTGCCTATGGCAGGGGGGTTGGAAATAGATGATCTTTGAGGTCCCTTCTAACCTAAACCATTCTATGGTTTCTTGTGAAACCAAACTCAAATGGGAGTTTGGGAAGTGGATGCTATTGGCAAGGATTTCTGAATAGTTAAAGAATGAAATGTGGGTGCACTGCAAATTTGCATTTTCTTAAACGTGATCATGGAAGTGTTGGAGCGGGTCCAGAGGAGGCCACAAAGATGATCAGAGGGCTGCAGCAGCTCTCCTATGAGGACAGGCTGAGAGAGTTGGGGCTCTGCAGCCTGGAGAAGAGAAGGCTTCCAGGAGTCCTTAGAGTAGCCTTGCAGTATCTGAAGGGGGCTACAGGAAGGCTGGGGAGGGACTATTTACATGGTCTTGCAATGACAGGACAAGGGGCAATGGGTTCAAACTGTCAGAGGGAAGATTTAGACTGGATGTTAGGAGGAAGTTCTTTCCAGTGAGGGTGGTGAGACACTGGCACAGGTTGCCCAGGGAGGTTGTGGCTGCTCCCTCCCTGGAGGTGTTCAAGGCCAGGTTGGACAAGGCCTTGAGTAACCTGTGCTAGTGGGAGGTGTCCCTGCCTATGGCAGGGGGTTGGAACTGGATGATCCTTGNGATGAATGTTTGTGCATATAAAGGAAAGAAAAATCCTCTGGGTACAAAGCTTAGTGCATGTGCTCCTCTGTTTCACAAAGGTGTTTTAGTCTGAGTGGAACCAGACAATCATGTGCCATCTCATAACAAATTTAATATTTGGGGAGACCAGGATGAGGCTAAAGGAATCTTAGCTTAAATCTATTTTTTTTCCTAACCTTTTTGAATGTATAAGTTTTTAATTGTTTCACAATGAGTCTTACCTATATTATTCTGGAACTTAGGAAAGAATTGATTTGCATTTGTCACACTTGTAGAAACTTCTGAGTGAACAGTATTTGCACTGGATTAAGTTAATGTGTTTGTGTAAACTACTGACTTGGTGCTCACTGTAAAACTTGATTTATTTATTTGTATGCTTTAGCAGGACTTGTAGGTGGTGCTCTACTAGGGTCAAAATAGCATATGGGTAGGCAAATACCAGAACAACTCCTACTGTGATTTGCCTAACTGCATACTTGAACAGGTGTGCTTCTGTTGCATGTGGCTTTTGATATATTTGTGTATCTACAAATATAATTGAACTGTGAACTATGGAGGTTTTTGTCTGGGATAAGGAGGCAATCCTCCCAGATTTTGACATTCTGCAGCTTAGTACTCATGTCATGGCTCAGTGACCTAACTTCTGACATTAGCAAGAGTCAATGCTAATCCAAGTTTAATTTGTACCCACGTGTGCTGATGATTGGATGATTTTTTTAATAAAGACATTAAGGAATGAAGAGTTTGTTTTTATTTAAAAGCATGGTGTCAATTTCCAAAGCTGGATCTGTGCTGTGCAATTTTACATGTGCTGTATGAATGACAAATACAGAAGTCTTTATTTAAAAGCCCAGTGTGCTTCTCATGGCTGCTACAGAACAAGCTTAAAAGTAAATGAAGAACTTGGCAAGCTCAATGTGAGCAGAAAAAAATAATAATGACAAGTTGTAGATAAAAACCTGCCCTTGAAACAGCATGCACTAAGCAGAGGAGAGACTGTGCTGAAGTTTTGTTACATCGAGAAATAAAATGACAAAAGTTACTTTAAGATGAATGGGAAAAAATGTAATTCCTGTACATGTGGATGTTGTTGAAATCAGAGGCAATTGTGGCAGATCACTTTGTTACATGCTAATGTCTTCTTCTGCTACCTAATCTGCATCACTTGACCTGCTACAGCTGCATGCCAGCCTGGCTTTCTACTGTGTGGGCTTCTTCAACCCCTTGCTACTGCTTCTGCTTCTGTAGCTGGCTGTGTGTATATAGCAGCAACAAGACTGAAGTCTTCTGGGTCACCAACCTCACACACAACACAACTCATGCCATTCTGTGCCAGGCTTCATACTGTATGGTTGGTTTGGTGTGCTGTTTGGATTTCCCAAAGCAGCAGGCAGTGCAAGTGCTGGTAATGAATCTGCCTGGAAAATGGAGTAGATGCTGTGCAGGATGCAAATGCAGGAGCAGCTTCTCTCTTGCATAAGCTCTGAAGTAAGGTCCACTGGGTACTGCAAAGGTGGCCACTTGCATGCCTTGTGTAACAGATCCAAAACAAACCCAGAAACTTGCTTCCCTTTAAGAGTGTGAGCTTTGCTTCTCTCTCTTGAGACTCTGTTCCAGTCTCAGGCACCTGAAGTCAAAGAGATGCTGTTTGTTATTTGAAAACCCCAGGAATGGGTCTGAGAAAAAACTTTGGTGATAACATACTCAGAATGAACGGAGTTAACGTGGTGCTGAAATAAAAACCACTGAGGCATGGTGACAACCAGGCTGATTTTCATGTTTACTCCAGTTTGTGATAGAAAACACTCCCCTGGAATTATGTAGTTTTAAAAACAAGACTCCTCATTATTCCTGCCCATAAATACCTGTGCTTAAATCCCAGCTTTGCAGCCAGGTTGCCTGTGCATAGTCATACTTGCATCCATTCAGACTTACCATATGTAAAGGTCTGTCATTTACAAATCCATCTCAGAACTTAAGAGTTAAAGACCCTACATTAAAGCAGATGCATATATAATGCTAGATTAAACAGTAGGGGCAATGAAAGATGAGATTTTGCAGCTCCCCTGAAGGTTTCCCTTTGGTTAAAGTTTATTGTCTCGGTCCAGATTTTTAACAGAGATTACAGTCAGTGTATTTTGCTCTCAGAACAGGACATTTGAATCCATTCAGTTTCTCATTACACTAATGACTTGCACAGGTAGCTCCTGATGGATTAAAAATTACTTCAGTAGCAAAAGTGCCTTTCTCAGAGACTCACATTTGTGTAACTGCTGCCACCCTTCCTTCCTTGGAGCTTTTTCTTGCTTGGAGCTGCTGAGCACTCTTTCCAGAGCTTTCCTATTTTTGCTCTAACAACTGCAGCAGTTGTACCCAGTGATCTTTGCCCTTTGTAGAGGTTTGTTTTAACCTGAACTAGTTCTGTCACTTGAGTCCTGTTCCACTGTAAATCAGTCTCTTTACTTGGTTCCAGATCAAGTGTTTGGTTCCAATCTCACCAGCTTGTGTCAAAGAGAAAACGGCACGGTGCCAAAGTTCGTGAAGCTGTGCATTGAGCATGTTGAGGAACATGGTATGGTTGAAGTTTTTTGTTTCTGACTCTTGCTCACTACACTTTCTAATGTACTTTGATCTCTTTAATCCTTAACAATGCTGTAGGTTTCTTTGGGGAAAATAATCTGCAACGTTTATCTGTACTTAGCAGTGAGTTTTTGGGAGGGAGGAGGTGGGGTCTGAAATGGTGGGAGAGAAGGAAATTTTATATCTGATTTGCTTCAGTGTATTTGATGCTGAGAAGGTGAGGGAGGGAGGGAATACAAGGAAAGTTGTTTTCAGATGAAAGGAGAGAGACTGTCAAAACACAGCTATTATTTTTCAGAGAGTTTAAACATGCTAACAATCAATTATGTTAAAAGTTCCTTGAAATAAACTTCCAGGAAAAAAGTTGTGTTCCTGCTCTGTGCCAGTTGCACCAACTGTGGTGTGAAATTGTATGCAGTTCTGGAGACTGCCAGTGCCCACCTATTGACTCAAATTCTGTTTGATTTCCTTGAGAATAACTCTGACTTACCTAATAGCTGAGAAAACTACATTCTTGCAAGCTACCTGTGACACTCTGGGTTGTCTGATGTGAAGGCTATCTTCACATTTTTATTGCAAATATGTTGGTTGTGCCTCCTGACTTGGCTCTAGTCTGTGCTGGTTTTCTTGCTTGTCTCTTGCTGCTGTCATTGCCCTGCCTCTTGGAAAAGGTGACTGAGAGGGGGATTATGGAATCTCCATAATCGTCATTCAGGTGTGTGCCACTCTCTTAATCTGAGAACACTCCCTTGAAAATCAGGGTAAGTCTCACAGGGAAGCACTACATGGCAATTCTGAGTCATCTTCCATGGCAACTTCAGTTAGGATTTTGCTGCAGCCTGTAGTCCTCTTTGTGAATGCTGCAATCCTATGGCCTGGGTGGGGAAAAATAACTGCTTCCATTGCCTTTCTCCAGTTCAGCAGAGTGCTGCAGTGCTTGTGCCAGCAGGCTTTGTTCCATTTGTGATCTGCAGTTGGTGAGAAAGGGATTATTTTGCTTTGTTATTTTTCATTTCCTCCTCCTCTTTTTTTTTTTTTTTCCTTCTCCCTTTTTTATTTTAAAGACAGGACTGCAGTGAAGATAGTGGTGAAGTTTTCCTTTTTTAAATACCTGAGGGGAAGCTGACAGAAATGAACAGCATTTCCCCCCCACCACTTCTCCAGCTCTCCTTCCTGCTGCCAGTACACTTCAGCTCAGTTCTTTCAGTAAAGGAATGACTAGTGGATTATGGGGAAAAGGGATATGTCAGATGGTGCTGGTAACTGTGCTGTGTTGCATCAGACAACTCCTTGAGGAGCTACAGGGACTTGCAGGTATTCTGGCACACTCACCCTCTCAGTGGCACTGACTCACATGCTGCATTCAAATGGCATTTCAGTTAAATTCTCCCAATCACTTCTGAGTAACTGCAGTAGCAACCACAGAGACACAGTTTCCTTCTTGTGTGGTTGAGTGTGCAATGCTGTAAAGGCAAGGGCTACCCCTTTTTAGTTTTGTAGGCAGCTGGGCAGTGATGAGAGTTGCATGCATATCGTTCCTGGTCACTTGGCAACTTTGAGATGCTCTCTATGCATGACTGGATTGGAGTTTTTCTTAACCATACATGAAAAAAAGATAGAAGAATGCACAAAATAATGGGTCCTTGCATGTTGGACTCCCTTGTACACCCAGAAAGCATTTTAAATGAGACACCTAGTCTCACTGGGGACACTTGGAGCTATTGCTTCACTACTACTGGTCTGCTGTGCAGGAAGTTCTAGAGATTGCCATGAGCTTTTTGCTGCCAAACCTGTGTCAGCAAACTAAGCCTCTTCTGATATGCTCTGCCCATCAAAAAAAAAAAGCCCTCAAAATAAATGTTAACCTATTTTGTTGTTGAACTAAGTGTTCTCTGTTACAAGGTGGGTTTCTTTTAATTTTGCTGAGTAGGCCTATAAAGCAACAGCCTCATGATGGCAGAATGCATGCACTTGTAAGGTATTAACATGGATTTGTCCCTTTGTTTCAGGATTAGATGTTGATGGCTTATACCGAGTTAGTGGCAATCTTGCAGTGATTCAGAAGCTAAGATTTGCAGTCAATCATGGTAAGCTTCCTTCAGCTGTATAACAATGGCAGATATTTGCAGGCTGAAATTCAGAAAGCTCAGGGGAAAACAAATAAATGTGCAACTGCAGAAGTGGTTGTTGTCTTTGAAGTAAAATTACTTGTAAATTGCAGAATTTTGTTTAATATACCTCACCTGAAAAAAACCCTAGCATCCTGCAGGTTTGGGCTTACGTGGAGCATAGAGGCATTGCTAGAACCCAGCTCTGAAGAAAGGTTGATGAAAAGCTCAAGATGAGGCTGCAGTGTGCACATGCAGCCCAGACAGCAGCCGAGTCCTGGGCTGCATCAAGANTGATTCTGTAGGAAGGTAATGGAATGTGTGTGTAATGATTTCAAATAAAATAACTTCACACTTTGTGGCAGAGCAGTCAACATACTGAGCTTCCACTCCTACTGAAATTGTGAGTTACTGCTTTATAGGGAGAGTCAGAGATTCACAGAATGGTTTAGGTTGGAAGGGACCTTAAAGATCATCTTGTTCCAATGCCCCTGCCATGGGCAGGGACACCTTCCTCTAGCCCAGCTTGCTCAGGGCCTCAGGTTTGCTATGGATGTTTAGTATGGAGGTGCTTAGCTCCTCTTCACCATACAATGTCTATAAAACCCTTTAATGTGGCTGTACCTGAAGTGTTTTGTTCAGTGGGGACTGTGGCCCAGTTGTAGTCTGAACTCTCATTTTCTGATTAAAAATCCTTAACAATACAGTTTGTGTTATATCAGCAGCTGCTGATCCCCTCTGGAAAGTGCCCTTGATGTAGGTAGGCTGCATTAGTGCAGCAGGCAGAGTTTGGCCCTAGCTGAAGGGTAGGAGTCAAGGGGCCAGTTTCTTTTTCAGTGGTCCCCTGTGATAGGATGAGGGGCAACAGATACAATCTGGAATGCAGAAAGTTCCACCTCGACACGAGCAAAAGCTGCTTTCCTCTGAGGGTGCTGGAGCCCTGGAACAGGCTGCCCAGAGAGGTTGTGGAGATTCCTATGGAGACTTTCAAAACCCACCTGAATGTGTTCCTGTGCGGCCTGCCCTGGTGATCCTGCATTGGACTCAGTGATCTCCAGAGGTCCCTTCCAACCCTTAGCATTCTGTGATTCACTGATCTCTGTCTGTAGGGGTTGAGTTTTTGTATGCTTTTTTATCTTCTGCCCTGCAGTGTCTCTGAATCCCAGCAGAGAACAGGGCTGAGCTGGAGTAAGTGTCTGCACTGCTTTAAATGCAAGGAGTACGGAAGAGTAGTTAATTTGATTTCTAAAAAAAAACAAAAAAAGCTTTTATAGTTAAATGATTAACATTAATTACTCATTTTTCTCTCTCAGATGAGAAACTGGACTTGAATGACAGTAAATGGGAAGACATACATGTCATCACAGGAGCTCTGAAGATGTTTTTCAGAGAATTGCCAGAGCCGCTCTTCACTTATAATCACTTCAACGACTTTGTCAATGCAATTAGTAAGTCTGCTTCTTGTCCAAGTTTTGCTCAGTATGTACAACTCAATTATTTTGGACACTAAGAAGAACGTTTTGGTTGTGGCAGTCTGCAAGGCTTACCTAAAGCAGCCTGTCAGTGAGGCCCAGCCCAGGAGGTGGCAGTGCATCACCTCCTATCAGCCAGGCAGAACCTTCGCCTTTATCCCAGCTGTTAAATTTGACACCAAGGGTTTGAACAGCGACACTGACTTCTTGTTTCGACACCTCCTCCTTTCTTTGCAGAACAAGAACCAAGACAGCGTGTCCATGCTGTTAAAGAGCTAATCAAACAGTTGCCAAAACCAAACCAGGACACTATGCAGGTGCTCTTTAGACACCTCAAGAGGTAAGTAGCAGATAGAGGGAGAGGCTTTGTGTGCTGTTCCTCCCTCAGAGTGACTGAGGGAGCTGGGGCTGTTTAGTTTGAGGAAGAGGAGGCTGAGGGGAGAGCTCATTGCTACCTGAAAGGACATTGTGGAGAGGCTGCTGCTGCTCTCTTCTCAGAGGTAATTGGAGACAGAACAAGGGGGAATGGCCTCAAGCTGAGGCTGCAGAGGTTTAGACTGGATATTAGGAAAAAGTCTTTTACGGAGGGAGTGGTCAGGGACTGGAATGAGCTGCCCAGGGAGGTGATGGAGTCCCCTATCCTGGATGTGTTTCAGGGTCATTTGGATGTGGTGCTTAGAGATATGGTTTAAAATGAATGAGTAGGGTTCTAGGTTGGACTTGGTGATCCTGAGGGGCTTTGCCAACCTGGGTGTTCCTATGATTCTGTGATCCAGCTACAAGTACCAAGTGCCTGCTCCCACTGCGTTTTTCTTGTCGGTCTTGGGCTCTCTGGAAACAATCTATCAGTCTGTATTTACACAAGCTTGCAGAGCACCAAACAGACTTGAGACAGGATGTGTCATAGTTGTGTTGTTTAGTGCCAAGTCCTTGTGTTCAAGGGATTATTGCGAGGGGACCAGGAACAGTCATTTCAAAACAAAATCTTTCCATTGAGAGCAGCTCTGTCCTAACAACAGGGCTACTCCTGGAGTAAATACAGTGAGTAGTCATTTGCTTTGGACTGTGCCTTTTCCCTGTCATCTTCTAACACTGATCAGTCTCTTCTTGTGTGTTTTGTTTTTTCTCTCTTTCAGAGTGGTAGAAAATGGAGAAAAGAACCGAATGACTTATCAGAGTGTGGCCATAGTTTTTGGCCCAACTTTACTGAAACCAGAGAAAGAGACTGGTAACATAGCAGTCCACACAGTGTACCAGAATCAGATTGTAGAGTTAATTCTACTGGAATTGAATTCCATCTTTGGACGCTGACTTTTGTCTTGGAGTAGAAACTGGAAGTGATGGGTTGGCAGCAGTACTCTCTCAGAAGGAAAAAAAAATCTCTCACATTCTGTTTGTGGACCAAGCAGCAACTTGTGTTTTGTTTTGCACTTTTGGGGAGGGGAGAAGCAGGAGAAATGTTTGACCACTGAAATGTTTGACCACTATAATGCAACTTAAATACTTGGGATTTCTTTTGGAAAAACTCCATGTAAAAAGTTAATTCAGAAGTTTGTAGCTTGCCTTTTTTTTTTAAAGTAGCAGTGGGAAAAAAATGTAATATAGGTTCATACACTGGATTTCTCTGAGAGTAAAGCTAGGAATTTCAAACTGGAGAATCTGGAATTTAATCTCAAAGTTCTTCCACTCAATAGGGAAAAGTCCTACCAACTGGTATGGAAAAAAGAAAAGATCAGTGAAATTACATCTTAAGCTTGTGCATTCTGCCCCACTGGGATCTGTATGACACTTTTCCAAGGGATTTCTGCATGCAGTGACTGTCTTCATCTTGTGCTAACAGTTTGGTTTAGTTACTCAAATCTCACATGACACCTGCTGTCCTTTTTCCTTCCCCCCCCTACCTTTTTCCCTTTTCTTTTTCCTTCCCCCCCCCCCTTTTTTTTTTTTCCTTTTTTTTTTCTTTTTTCCCCAGAAACCTTTCTGGGACTTATGTTCCTTACAGAACAGCACACTATTTCAGCCACTGAACTTGTAACAACACCCAGCAACAGATACTTGTCTTGTGGCATAACAGAAGTCATATTTAATAAACATGTTCATTGTTGTTGGGTTTTTTTTTTTTTCCCCCCAGGATATTTCCTGAGGTAAGGTTGTTTTTGGGTTGGTTTTTTGTTTGTTTTGTTTTGGTTGGTTGGTTTTGAGTTTTGTGTTAAGCTGATTTAAAGCTACAATCCTAAGTAAATGCCAACTGTTAACACTGTGTTGAGTTCTTGGTATAATGCTGTGGTAGTGGAAGTTCCTTGCTGTAAATACCTAACCTTGTCCTTTTGATTCTTGTACATAATTCAGTTCTTGTATAGTTTTAAGAAGAAACACTTTTAGTCCCACATTTCTAATCATGGGTAGTTTAGCTACAGTAGCATCATGTTTCCAGTGGACCTCTGGGTTTCAGCAGGGTTCAGCAGGTTCTGGGGAGGGGAGGGAGGGGAAACAAAACTTAACTGTGTGCACTTTTAGCTGTTTGTTAATTACATTTGCGGGCAAATAACTGTAATGCAAATGGTACTGGAGAAATCCTGAGTGTGCTTGCTGAACTGTTCATGCACTACAAGAGGAGCCTTCTAGGGTTATTTAATGTGTACAGGATACATTAGAGAAAGAAAAAAAAAATATGATGAATTCTAACATCTACAACTAGTGAAGCTCATGGGGGTTGGGGGTTGGGTTTTTTTTTTTTTGGTAGATAGGTGTTTGATGGAATCCACCATGCTAAAATTTAAGGTTTTCTTTTTATGTTAATGTAGAATAATTTGTAAAATTGGTTTTGAGAGATTTTTTTTGTTACAGGGATCATGGTCTGCTGAAGATTTGTTGTTTTGTTGGTTTGTTTTTTTTTTTAAATGTATTTTTCTAGACTAACTAACTGCTGTATCTGACATGTTTGTTATGTCTAACCTGAATAAAGAAAACTGTTGGTTCTTTTAGAGTTTGCCATTCCCACTTCAGACAACAAACCCCTTCAGACAGTAAGACTGAAGCATCTTACTGCTCAGCATGGATACTGTGTGTGGCAAAGAGCTGTCCTGATGGATTAAAAGTCAAATGCCTGCTTTATGACCTGACAGTTTCAGGAACTGCCCAGTCCCTTTCTTTAACACCTTGAATTCTAAAGTAAAGTGCAGAGAGGGCAGAAGTAATTTATGGATATAAATTTGCAGTCTTTAAAACATATCCCAACTTCCTTGGCACCTGCTGTACAGAAAGCAGGTACACTGGGGAAATAACAACTCTCACCTTTGATGTGTGGTACACCTTTCACAGCACAGTTCTGGCTTACAGCAGAGGAGATGTGTGGTGAAGTGCTGAGGTGTTGTCAGCTGAATGGTGCGAGAATTTCAGGAGCATAGGGCTTGCATGAGAAGCCTTTGGAGATAAAAGAGAAGATGAGTTACCTTGTGGCTTTCTCACTGTCTTCTTGTGGTAATGGTGAAGTCTTGTGGTTTGTTGCAGAGACCTGGGTGAGGATTGTGAAAGCTCTGCCTTGTGTTGTCAGCCTCCTGGTAGGGCTGTCGAACACGAGCAGTGCTGAGTGGCAGGGGTGCCCTGCTAGAAAACATCAGCAAGGTTGGCACCTGTTGCTGTAGATTATTCAAACCCCAACCTCAGCTGTAAAATAAAAAGGAATTGCCACTGCTAAATGAGAGGAGGGCTTATCCACAGGTCACCTTTACTGTACAAGTGTGTGTTTTCAAAGCAAGAAAGCCTTTTTAAAACAACTTGCTAATGAGGTATCACTTTTCCTTGTACACCCCCCTCCAAAATAAAGCATTTTGTTATTACAGTGAAGAGTGTGGCATTGTGCAGTGCATCTGGGACATGTTTTAGCATTCACAGTTTTAGTTTGGGGAGGGAAAAAAAAGTAGTATTTTTAATTTCAAGTAAATTTCCTCAGGAAGGAGAGACTTTGCAAGCTCATGGTACACTTGTCATGACCATGGTGAAACTGTGCCAGCACATTTGGTTTCTTCACTGCTTGAAGTATGTTGCCTTGTGGCTTTCTTAAAAAAAACAAAAACAAACAAACAAAAAAATCAAACCCAGATTTTTGCACAAACACAGCAGGGGAAAGTGATTTGTATTAGATCAACCAACCAGTTTATATATTCCTCAGTTCTGAGCTTTAAATCAGATTTGGTTCTGGTTTAAAGACTGAATATCAACTTTTGCAGCCCTAACCAGGCAGATATAAGTGAGATCCAATATTATGTATCAGTGTCAGTTGAAATTTTGTTCCAGCATGGGAGCTGTGTTCAGCTCCATGCTTCAACTGCACAGTGTCAGTACCAAGCAGCTCTTGGATGTGCTTGATCTGTAACAGTTACAAGTTTCCTCACTTGGAAGCTGGAGAGAGAGAGGTGGACATAGAACTGTCAGATGTGCACAGACATTTCACGTAATTTAGAGATTCATGTAAACTAAATTTTCCTGGATGGGAGTGGATGGGTCACACTAACTTACTGCACAGGCACAGCCTTTCCTCCTCATCTTCACAGAAAGCCCTGATAAATTCCCTTTGTACTGAATCCATTGTGTCCTGGCAAAGTGAAGTCCTCGACTCTGCATGAGAGAGGGGCGTTTGGGAGGTACTACAGCATCGGTTTATTCTTAGGTGGAGCCCTGACATTTTCCCCTTAAAGGCAATGGCTTTATTTAACCCCAGAGTAATGCTATTTTCAGAATCAATTGGTTAATTCATAAGCCATAACATAAACCAAGCACAGTTGGGGCATTCTGCTGGGCGGAGGGGGGAGGTACAGCATGCCTAATCAGACCTTCTGCGACTGCCGGCGAGCGGAGAGCACCTCCCAAGAATCTTAATTAGCCTCCACAATTGCAAAGTTCTGTGGGCAAGCAGCTGGTAGGACTGGATCAGACCTTTACAAAAGTAGCCCTATGTGATTGTGGGACTTAAACGAACATTCCCCACACACCCCCCCCAGCCCCTCCCTCAGCATTCTTGTAAACAGAGCACTTGTAAAACAGGATCACACTGTGTAACAGACTGACATGAAAGACATCCACAGGCGACTTGGCCTCTTGATCCTTTTTATTGCCCCAAGAATTAAATGGTAGCTCTGATATTAAATGAGTTTCCTACAACTTTCCCAACTGCACTCAAGTTTGGGAAGGTGCTTGGCTGCTACTTTTTTTCAAAAGAAGGAAAATGTTGCATTCAGCAAACTCAGAAGGGCGAAATGGAACAAGCAGGGAGAGTATCAGATTTATTTCTCAGAACCTACAGCTTGCTGCACTGAAAGGTGGTTGGCTATGGAAGGAGAGAGCAAATCCTTGGTGTGGGAATAAGGACGTGTGAGACTGCAAGCAAGCAGACAAAGCAGGTGTGATGGACAAGCAAGACAGCAAAGAAACAGTCCCTTAGAAAAGCTACAGGAATCCAGGACAGAGACTAAGGAGAAAGCCAGGCTGCCAGGGGAACGAGCTTGGTATTTGGGGCTTTTCCCCCAACACTTAATGCAATAGAGATGGCCTGGCTCCACCTCCAGAACACCAATGACAGTGCAGAGCAGCAGTACCCACCTTTCTCCAGACTTTTCCAGAGGCATTTCCACAGGTCAGCTCCTCAGTCACTCACTTGTGTCCAGGTTCACTTCACACAACCACCCGAGCGCTGTGCTCTGTCAATGTAATCATGAGTGCACAACCAGCATCTATGCAACACAAAAGAGAAACTTGTCCTCAGCTTGGCAATCCCAATGNAGGCTCTGGGCAGCCTGATCTAGTATGAGGGTGTCCCTGCCTATGGCGGGGGGGGAGTTGGAACTGGATGATCCTTGTGGTCCCTTCCAACCCTGACTGATTCTATGATTCTGGTGGCACTGAGTGCCCTATCCTATATCCAAACATTGTGGCACCTGCTGCTGAAGATCATGGGCAGCCCTGCTTGTTACAATGCCATCATACCTGAAGAAATGCATGCATGAAGTTGAAAAGGGATAATATGCAGGAAAAAAATGAACACCCCCCCACAAGCTAAACTGTCTTCCCAACCAGCTTAGATCTGCATGTGTGGTGCAAACCTGCTGAGAGTAGTTTGCTAATTCATAGTGTGAAAGAAGCAGCTGTCCTCTGACAGATTAAGTGCCATGGTTAAAAACTGTCAGTGTTTACATCAGGCATTGGAAGATAGAAGTTTAACACTGGTCAGCTTGTCTAGATCATCATGAGCTGCAGCCAGGTGGCTGGGATCACACTGCTGGTGGTGGCTTGGCCACCGATGTGCCAGTGCTCTCTGCCTTTACTCACCCAGAGGGTGATGCTGAGCTGGTGCTGCATTTCTGCATGTAAGCATCCTGCCCAGCTCCATGTTGTGTAAAAGGAAGTGTCTAACAGCGACAGAACTGAACCCCACCTTTCACCAGGAACACCTGTGCTGGGCAGTGCACTTCTGCAGCACTGTGCTGGGACCAAGCTTACCTGCCTTCTGCAGCTAGGGGTCCTCTCCCTCCAGACCTAGCAGTGCATCTTCTCTGGATGAAGGGCTTGGCAAGGCCCCTGCAAACACACGAGTGCCCTGCTCAGCTTCACAGCTCCTGTGAGAAAAATGGAGACAGGGCTGTGCAAGGGCCTCTCCTCTGGCATTCCCTTGAAGCATTACGTGCAGCAAAGGATGCCACTACATTTGCTGTTATGAAATAGCTGTTTCACACCTGAAGTGCTGTTCTGACCTATATCTAGTACTGCTCCAAGTTTTCTCTTTGGAGTTCTAAGGATAAGGCTTCTTTTCCTCTTAATCTCTCCCTTTCCTGCATTCACCCACCTGCTATTCCTGCTTCACTGAAAGTCAACCTGACTTAAACCATTTGCTTCCTTATTTGTGCTATAGCCTGGAGCCCGGGGGCTGGAATGTTTGTGCTCTGCCCAGAGCTCAGCTTTGCCTGTGCAGGCTGAGGCTTGGGCCACTCAGCCATAGAGACTGCATTAAAAAGGAGGCATCAGTGTTAATGCTAAATGGTAACATAAATGGGGAGAAAAAAGAGCACAGACTAGAAGAACAAAAAATGATCTGTTCCAGGTAACAGCTAGAGCAGGCTGAGCACTGCTTCCCTTTCCCAGAGTGGCTGTTATCCATTGCAGAAGTGTACATAAGCTAAGCAATTAGGTATCACAGTTGGCAAGAGACTGAGGGAAACCGATGTAATTCCACACAACCATTGAATCACCATTCCTGTCACCTGTGTAGGCTGAGCTGTGAGCCAGCTGTCAGGGGGACTGCACAATCTTCTGGTCTGCATTAAACCACTGTGGCTAGAGACCAGCATCATACCTGTCTCCTCTTGCCTGAGCTTCCCAGCTTGCTCCATTGAAATGCATGACACCTATTTATTTATTTATGACTTTCTCTCCACCTCTCCTACTGAGAGTCCAGCAGCTCTGTGTAGAAAGCCAAGTGCTTGGGGTGTCCATGGGTACAGCTCCTTCCCCTATGCATACACAATTTAGTTAAGAGGGGAAGGTGACAGTTTAATAAACACTGAACAGTGGGCAGCATCATTAGCTTTTAAAAATCATAACTAACCCCCCAGGTGGTTGTCCTGATGTGTTCTGGGCTTTCTTTGTATCCCTGAGATAAAAAGGAAGCCTGAGCATGTGAGGGCAAGATGCAGCACAACAAAACATTGAGTGCTGCTGTGCTGGCAAAGCAAACTCCATCTTGCCAGCATCAGTCTGATGAGAGAGGCAATGCCTGTGCTGTACAGGTGCCTTTCCTTCCTGCTGCCTCACTAATGTGCTAGGACATGAGGTAAGGCTTGTGGCATGTTGCAGGCCAGACAGCACCACTATAATGGTCCTTTCTGGTTTTAAAGGATCCCTGAGTGTAGCTGGCATGAAGCCTTCCACTTTGTTTCCTTGTTCCTACTTGGCCACTCATGTCCCATGCCAAACCAAAGTGCTTCTCCTGGCTGAAGTTCCATGCCCATTTCTCTCCTAAGTATTGCTGCTCAGCTGAGCAAACCTGCCCCATCACCCACAGCAGCACTTGCAGTCCCACTCTGCTGGAGTGCTCCTGGGGACTGGGATGGCTGTTGTGGTACTGCCACTGCCCCATCAGTGGCCACAAGCTCAATAAAGTCCTGTCAAAGTTGTTCCTTCCTTACTGCAGCCTGCAACAGAAGAGTTGGGTGCTTGCACCCACAAAGGCTTCCCTCTTTTAAATGCTTTGCACCAGAGGGAAAGAAATCCTCAGAGCCCTGAGCTACTGTCATGTGGTGAAGTGCTGGGTTACTGCTACTCTGCCACCATGCAGCAGAGCCAGGCACAACTCACAAATGGGCACCAGCACAGTCCTGCCATGGGGCATCGTACCCAGCACCACAGCCTCTTCTCCAGCCCAGCAAACGGAGCCTCTCCAGGGAAAACCAGGCAAAAGGAGGTGGCAGGTAGCCTGCCAGAGTGCCCAGGGCTCCTGCCCATCCCTGCCCAGACTCACCCAGTGTGCAGCACTCCTCATGCTCCCCAGCCATGGGCAAGGGCCAATGGAAATGCAGATGCAGAAGCCTGGCCTGGGAGACACAAAACTGCCGAGAGGCTCAGCAGCAGTTTGTGCTGCTCTTAAAGACATCCACTGATGAAGAGAGTGGAGTCTCCCAGGCAGACACTCTTATCTAGCACCTCATCCTCATCCTCCTCTTTCTGTACATCTAGGGTGGCCTTGCTGCAGTTTACTCTCCTTGTTTTCCTCACTCCTTATCTGTGGCTCTTACCCCACCCCGCAGTGCACAAGGAGAGTGATTTTCCCTTTCATTTCCATGCGTGCAGTCCACCAAACTGTAAAAGGTTCCTGTGTCACATTTTTCCCTTCTGTAGACTAAGCAAATTCATTCCCCTTAATCTTTTCTTGGATGTCACACAGCTGGCTGGCTGGAGCACGGGGCAGGGAAGTGTGAGTTCACAGCCCCCTCAGGGAGATGCCTCCAGCACTCACCTCCTACCAAACAAAGTTAGTTGCAGAATATTTGACACTTCCCCTCCACCCTTTGATATGCAGGCTCCAGGCCAGAGCCAGCCTTTGCCTTGTAGGTTGGTCCCACCCCAGTGATACATCCTGCAAACTCCCCACTTTTGGCTGGCACAAAAGCTCCGGTGTGGATGTCCCCAAATCTATCCCTGAGTCCTTGATTTCCAGCCCCTTCTGGGACTAGAGACCTTACGGCCTCTGGAGCTATGCAGCAGTTAAGGCACATTTACTTCTTGAAGCTCTTAGCCAGCACTTTGGCACCTATATCCTGTTTTGCATACAGCAGAGTGGCTTCTGGGAAGTGCTGTAGCACTTGCTGCAGGCTGCAGGTCTGTGCCTGCCCTGGTAGGGCTCTGGGAGGGAACTGTGTGCAAATCAGTCTGCTTGACAACTGCAGGGACGTGTCCTTGGAAGGAGCAAAAGCGCAGGTTAAGAGCTGATATATCAAAAGGCTCCAAAATTTACACATCTGCTCAGGAGTGCTGGCAAGGAAAATTAATTAATGAATCAGGGAGGAAAGTGAAAACCATCATGGGCAGCTGCAGTGGGACTGCACAGCTGAGGTGCTTAACCAGATTCCTTTCCAGAACGACAGGCCTAGGGGATACCAATCCCTGGGTAACTGCAGCTCTTGCTGTCTGGGGGAACAGGCAGGGACCAGAGCAACGGTCCCCAGCTGCAGGAGAGGTTAGTGTAGCCTGAAGGAGCACTAGGAAGCTGCCTCCCCAGCTGTCACCAGGGCACTACAAAGGGACCACATGGACCCCCAAAATGCAGACTTTGGAAAGGGAAGAGAAAGAATCCTTTGCAGAAGCTGTGGAAAGCAGCAGCCCCAGCATAACCTGCTGCTGTCTCCCTGGAGCACCTTGCAAAACCTCTCAAACCTCCCAGCTAGGGCCAGTGGCACAGAGTAGGGCAGAGCCTGAGCTTCCCTTCCTCTGTTTGCCTCCAGCACTGCATCCCTCTGTGCCTCCATGGTACCCATGGCAGCTGCCACCTTGTCTTGCCCTAACCTTGTGAGTCAGGTCGTCTAGGCAGGAGCTGCCTCCCCAGCTGTGCACCAGGGAGACAAGGAAAGGCTGGAATTACATTTCTACTAACAGCATGAAAGCCAACAGTTGAAGGCAGTGCTGTTAGCTGCGTTGTGGCAGCTGGGAGATGTCTTTTGAGACAGAAACACCAAATGCATTTAGCTAGATTACAATTTTCAAGACAAACCTTGTTGTGAGGATGAATTATTTAACTTGGGGAGGTTCTCAGTATCTTGTAATTATGTAAAAAAGCCCCAAAATATCAAGGCTCTGAACATTCTGAATCAAAACTAAAGAACAAAAGTAAGGTATTAGCAGATTTGGCCTGGTCTAGCAGATTTTCTGACAAATTAATGTACAGATGTCTGTATTTCACCTGAGCTGATGATCAGCATCGTAACTGCATTGCTGGGGAGAGTGTGCTAAAGCCTGAATTTCCTCTCACTTCCAGACACCCATGAAAAGGCTGTACCCTACTGAAAAGCTGAGATTTAAATCCTGAAAAGGAAAAAGCCATGCACTGGTCGTTTGGAGGCTAGTAATGGCTTCCCCTCAGTGCATTGCTGTGTGGAAGATGTGCTTGAATTATCTTCCTGACAGATAGCTCCACGTCTGCAAAGCAGAGCCTCCCATTGCCTTTTTGTTCACATGAACCAATCCATGATCAAGATATAAAAGTCTGGTTAGAAGAGCTGGAAACCATAAACCAGGGCAGAGCAGATGGCAGAGTCACAGCTACTGAGTTACTGCTTCTTCAATACCACCATCTGGGTCCTCTTCAACCTGCCTTGCAAACAAAACCTGGCAAAGTTTTTGCCCTTTTCCAAGGCCCTGTTCCCTACCAAGCTGGGCAACAGCACCTTGCACTATAACAGAGTCACTTTTTATAGTTTAAGCTCTGGAAAGCGAGGGAAGACATAATGAGGAAGACCCTAGCCTGTGTTTTGCAACCCTAACCTTGCTCCTGTTCAATCCAGCAGAAACCACACTGTCACCTTCCCCCAGGATAATGAACTCAGGTCTGTCAGGCTCTTTGCTAAGGAGGTGAAATATCTAACAAATTCTGGCCCCTGTTACCCATTAAGAAGAAATCACTTCAGAATTGCCTTGACCTGGTTGCATCAGCTGTCCTTGGTCCTGGCCGTTGTCCTCATTACTTTTCCTCTGCAGAGCATGAGGAAAGCCTGAAGACTACCAGGCTGCTGCTCTTATCCCTCTCCTTGAGCTGCAAACTGGACACAGCTCTGCCTGGGCAGAAGACTCCTGCCCCTCACCAAGCCAGCCATGGCAGCCTGCTCGGGGTGGCCACAGCTCACCCCACCGTGGCCCCCACCACTGTGGGCACAAGCAGGAGGCAAGGGTGCCAGCAAGGGTGGGCTGGATGCTCTGGCTCAAGAATGCCTCGAAGACAGGTGATGCTCACCAGCCCAGGGACAGGCTAGTCTAGCAGGGATATTTTGTGACCAAGGCCTGTCCTTGTCTGAGACTCGACGCTCTTTTTGTTTGACTGCCTTGCAGGGCTTGGCCACCAGCAGAATTAAGGTCATAGCTCAATCTGTTAGAAATACCCATCCAATTATCTGCTGGGCCATGCTCATCCTTTATTTTCCTGGCTGCAAACAGTCCTGGGAGGCACAGGCATGCTCATCTCAGCGAAGCCAACCAGCTTGGGCATATGGTCTTTGTCTGTCACCTGCTTTCCCCCAGAAAGTGCCACGGGAGGGCTCTGATCTCCCCTTTAAAGGGGTCTTGCAGTCTTCTCTTTGGGAGCACAGCAAGGTCTCCCTATGCAGCAATCTGTTCACAGCAGAATTATTCCCCACGAAGGCCTCCTGACATTTCTCATTGCCTGGAGAGGGGCAATTTGTCATCGCTTTCCCGAGGACTCTTGCCATTCACAACAGTAATGGAGCATCCAGCTACACCCAGCTGCAGCCCACAGTTTATTTTTATCTCTTGATGGACATAAGCTGAAGGACTTACAGCTGAGATGGGGGGAAATGAGGAGGTGCAAGCAAAACTATTGAAGAAAAGCATTGCAGAAGCTCATACAGCGAACCACAGAGTCTTCCATGGTGGATGTAGCACCACTTTGAAAGGGTGCAATAGCAAGCTATGCTATACCAAATACTGTAAGTACAGTGAAAATACAGCAAAATACTCTCACTATAAGTGAAAGGCAGCAGGAAAGAAGGGATCTCAAGATACAGATCCCTGCTGCAGCTGGTACGTGACTGGGTCAGCTGAGCTGTTGGTGGAGGAAGCACATCACCTCATCTCTGGCATACACATGAAGGAAAACAGAGCTGAGAAGCTGTGCTTTGGCAAGGTCTGCACATCCCCAGATAGTTACTGCATTTTTTTCCACATAGTCTGTTTAAAAGAAGGTATTTGTAATAGAAACTGCTCTAGTAAGCAGCTGGTGAACAATCAGAGCAGAAAAAGGTTGAAATTCTAGTTTGAATTTGAAATGCTGTTGCATGCAAGAAGTGTTTTCAAATACTTCTGAAATCTAATGTCTCATTTAACTTATCAAAACAGATGAGTACCAAACCAACACGACTGAAAAATAGCAGCACCTGAGTTCTCCCAAACCTTTCCAGCGATTTACCAAAGAATAAGTATTTCAGTTTCAAGCTCTTAGAGGGACTTAGCTCTGAGAATGAAACTGCAAGGCAAAAAAAATAAATTCTCTTTTCATTTATTTTTCTGGTAGCTTTCCCAGTGGTGCAGAAGAAAAGCAGGCAGGCTGGGCTGAATCTCTCCCCTCTACAAAGAGTACAGGGGGGCCTGGGGACTCCAAGCAGGGCTGGGGGACATTGCCCTGGGCAGGGCAAATCCCTGCTCCCAAGTCATCCAAACACCTTCCTGTCTAGCAATTGCTTCTCCCTTATATTAAGCAACCAGCACTTGGGTCACAGAGTAAAAGTCAGATGATGATCGTCGGCACAGTTTAGGGCAAAAAATGAGTATGATGCTGCTTGGCTCCAGACAGGGCCTGCCCCCTCTTTTAAATCCAATCCCAAAATTCAAATTAGCCTCCAGCTCAAAGCCTCTACCACCAGGGCATGAATGCTAAATAGCCTGCTCCCAGTCCAATCTGTTCACTGCCTGGCTAATGATTATTCTCCATAGAAACCCAACCAGAGTCAGTTATTATTCTCTCCTCATGCACTTGTATCTCTCTTGTATTTATATAAGATTAAGTAGCCCTGTTAGGTTTTTACCTCTCTGATTGGAGCTTATTTTAACCTCAATTAAGCCATCAGCCCAGCTTTCTGAAGGCAGAGCAATAGCATAGCCATTATCATTCTCTCCACCTTTTGTATGAAAATGATGCTGAGGATTGGTAGCTTTGGGGATTGCTCTGTGGCAGGTAACCAACGCCGAGAGCCGGGGAGGATAAATGGTGCCAGACTCCCAGAGGTGCCGTGGCACTGTGTAATTATTGTTCCAGACAGCTGAAAGCAGCAGGGTTTCTGGTTCCCCTGCTTAGTTTCAGTCTGCCATGATTGCTGGCACAGAAAGATGCTGATTATAAGTAAACATTAATTATGCCCTGCTACCCCACTGCTAGCATTGCCGGGCTCACAAGCAGCAGAAGCCCAGCGCTGCGCTTGGCTCCTGCCACTGACAAATCATCTAAAGGGATCTCAGTGTCCAGATTGCCATCTCTCTTGGCCAGAGGACACTGCTCCTAAATATTACCCTCACGCATAGCTGGAGTTATGGTGCCTTTTGTACCGCGCCTTGCACGCTGTACTTCAGCGCTGCTGCTAAAACACTGACTCAAGCACATCATCTGCAAAGAAGGTGAGCTCAGGTGATGCAGCAAGCAATTCTATTATCTGCTCTGAAGCAGAGCAGTGTCTTTAAAAGGGAAAAAAAAAAACCTCACAAGGCAAAAAAACCCTTATCAATCACCTTATATGTCAAAGTTATATTTTTCAGATGATGTGCCTTTTATTTTTTTTTTTTAACAGCAGCCTATTCCTTCTTTTTTTTGTTTTCAATGTGGATTTGGGATTTCTATATTTATTTATTTATTAATGGTAGCCTTTGGGGTTTTTTAATTTTTTTATTTTTCAATGGCAGCCTATTCTCTCCTCTTTTTTTTTTTTTTAATGTGGCTTTGCCATTTATTTATTTATTTAGTGGCAGCCTATTCCTTCCTTTTTTTTTTAATGTGGCTTTGGGATTGATTGATTGATTGATTTAATGGCAGCCTATTCCTTCCTCTTTTTTTTTAATGTGGCTTTGGGATTTATCTATTTATTTATTTATTTAATGGCAGCTTGTTCCTTCCTTTNATTTATTTATTTAATGGCAGCTTGTTCCTTCCTTTTTTTTTTTAACGTGGCTTTGGC